>BJCM01240943.1:0-63249 GCA_018326385.1 Flaveria bidentis | reverse complement strand
TCCCTCCCTCTCTTCACCAACCATCACCCACAAGAAAATTGGCCTTGAAAATTCTCCGCTCTCCGCTCTATGTTGATCAACTCTGTTGCGGTTTCTATCTCCTTCACATATCATCCGTCCACGTAACTTTTTAGAATCGAAAACCGCTACCTCTCTTCCACGTTAGTTGCCTCTTTATTTCACCTCAATATATGGACGTTCGTGGCTCTTCATTGTAGATGGCTTGATTTATTGACCAAGTACTTGGAGCTTATTTACTAAACTCACAAGAAAGCAACATTATGCGTTCTAATAAGATAAACTTTAACATGAAACCACTACTTACGATATATTTATAGAGAAGACCAAATGATCAAATTATAACTTATTAGGAATACTTTTACTTCTAAGTTTTTTCTTATAAATACGAAATTTTGGGTTAAAATTACTTTTAAGAGAGTATCAAAATATACATTTTGGATTATAGGGCATGAAAAATTTGTATCCTGATAAGTCAATTTTTTTTTCTTGATAAGGTTTAATATATAGATGGTCCATAAAACTATATATGTTAATAGATGGATATGATAACATTTTCATATTTTACTATTTGTAATCCATGTATATCCGACCCCTCAACTATTGTTGGTATATATTGTTTGAAAAAAAAGAAACGTAAAAGAAAAAAAGAAACGTAAAAGAAAAAAAGAAACGTAAAAGAAAAAAAGAAACGTAAAAGAAAAGAAAAACCTCAAAACTGATAACACAATTTTCAATTTTTTTACGTTTGATTTGTATATATTTTAGTCTTAATGTAGCTTGTACATTTTTTTATTTCGTTTATAATTATTGTTACGAACCGAATCAAGTCCAAATCAAACGTAAAAAATGAAAATTATGTCATTGGAACTGTTGTTGGTAATAGAAGTAAAAGTTTGAAGTGTTACTGGCCAACTTGATAGTATGAATTATTATCAACCACTAGGTAATAGCTTGAATTATTAAAATCCAATTTGCCTAAGAAATAATAATGTGTTTCAATGCGTGATTGGGTATTAGTGGTGTATGTGTTTTCCTTGTAAATGTGTGTTCTTTTTTAATGTTTTACTGTATGTGGTTTATAACTTATAAGTTTGAAGGGGTTGACAACGCAAATCTTGTTTGGTAATAAAAAAGTAATATACAACGTAACACCCTCATTTTTTAAAAGTAACGAATCTAAAAAGAAAAAAAAATTTCTTTTAACATGGTATTATTAACGATCATCTAGACAATCCAAACTATTTCGTGTTAAATTCGAAAGCCGGTTCGCTTTTTGGATTTTCCCCTTTCTCTATTCTCCCGTTTATCATTATCCAAGATATTAAAGAGTTTAAAATATTTTGTCCCTTCTATCATCTGTATTATTTCTCAAACATATATCTTCTAATTATATTTCATATTTTAATAGAACTATAAATGTTAATATACCCCTGAAGGTATCACAATACCCCGCTTATAGAGTTATACTTCTATAACCAAACCAAAACGTTCGAAAAACAAATACCCTTTTAAAAAAAATACACACAACTAAAAACAGAAATAGATTATTACGAATATTTGATCTTAGTGATTATATATTTTGAAGTTGATCATTGTACTCTTTAATGGCACATCTCATATTTTTATGAGGGTTTAATATTAATTATTATTAGAGTTGAGTGAATCTATCAATAATAATCAATCAACTCTAATATCCTTTGATATGGTATCAAAGTTTTAATTAGGGTTCTGATTACATTCTTCTTTGTTGCACCACCACAAAAGCATACAAACACTAACCGTTGCCATCGAGTTCAAACCCTAGACACCATTGTCGTCATCCTGTCCCGCCTTTGTTTTGTAGTTTTGTTTCTTATCTAGTTTTCTAGTTTCCGTTGAAAAAACTTCGTTATCGGTTGAAGATTCAAACATATTACGCATATCCATGCTCTTGGTTTGTTCATGTCCATTCTCTTGGTTCGTTTTTGGATTATGGCTCCTAACTTGCAGCGGTCACTATGTTTCCTTTTTCTTTTTCAATTTATCGGTGATTTAGCCGCACCAAGAACCACGGTCCACGAACACCGATTTCAAGCTATGGTTTGATTAGTTTTTTTTAGATCTACGGATCTTACCTCCTGATTTATGGATCCAATTGACCACCGCCTGACCATATCACCGATATTGCTTTCTTTTTGCTTTTTTTATATCTACATATGTCATATCTTGATCTATGGATCCAAGAGACTATCGTTTGCTAGCCTCAAGACATCGCCAACGACTACGGTCGTCAGTCATCAGATTATCATTCCTAATAGTAAAATCAACCAAAACATGGATGACAACATCAAGCACATTATTAACTTTTTGGCAAAAGTTTGAACATTTAAGTCGATCGAATCATGTTTATCTTATTATTTTGAGTTTTGTGATATTTTTTTTCTGTTTTCCAGTCTTAGCGTACAGTTACTTTCGCAACGACCACGGGGAAGGGGGTATTAGACTATATTATTGTTAGGGTTTAGTATTAATTATTATTATAGTTGAGCCCACTGGTCGGTTTAAATTTTAAGGTTTCTTATAACCTCTGTGTAATGTAACAATAACCTATCAATAATAATCAATCAACTGTATTATTATTTGACATTCATATCACCGCAACATATTTACAAATGGCTTCCCCTCTGAGAAGTTATATAGAGAACTTAGTTCAAAAGTTATCTCAAAATATAAAATTTGGGTTCACTTGTAAGGTTTTAGGTTGTTTTGAGCTAGATGATACTTATGATGGGTCTAAATGCGTAGACAAAAGACAAGAAAACAAGAAAGCATGAATGTGTACGAACAATATAAGACCAACGCTAGTTTAGGATTTTTTTTTTTTCTCCAACCCTCCCTCATGAGTTAATGAATTGTCTTCTGGTCTTCTTCCTCGAATCACTTTCTCCTCTTGTTCGCGAACCAGGTCAAGCTGGAAGCTATGAGCGCGCATGGTCAATGAAACACGTGATGCTTCTTGCGGGTTACACATGAATTTCATTTCTAGCATAGTTTTTCTCTTATTACGCCACTTATTTATCTGTTGATGACTTGTACACAGGAGATGTATACCATTTCTTTCTATATTAATAACCGGAAAATACACACACATGAAATATTTTGTTTTAACTAGGCACAACCAAAGTCCCGAACCCTATAATCTGTTACCTACACAACCCGTCAACCCGACCATTTTGACATGCTTAACTAAAAATAAAAACAAGTGAAGAAAAGCATTAAACTTTGACCCAAAAAAGAAATCATAAAACAGCTATTTCTTCAAATGTTGGAACAAACAAAACCTTGCAATTATAATAAGTCATAGAAAAGTAAAAGAAAAGACAAATATATTCTTCTAACCTTCAATAAGCCGGAAAATTTACAGGCCTTCTAAGATGAACACATGTCAGATTTGAAATTGAAGCCTGCCTGCCTGCCTATAAGAATTTGCACAACCAACTCGCTAATCGATTTTCACTGAGGAGAACAAATAGTGAACGAAGTAGAAGGATGTAATGAACCCAATGGTGCCAGTAGCCAACATGATGGCAATCGCGACAATCAATGAGTACCCAAGATAAAGTATAGCCGACACGGGTCCGCTTAAACTCTGAAGGTCAAACACCAGATACTTCATGGAATACAAGAACACATAAAGGGAAACAGAACCCGAAGCATAAAATGCTTTCCACCACCATTGCCAATCTTCGACGCAAAGATGCATGTAGGTCAGAACAACTGACACCTCAGCACATACGACAACCAACAACATAAGAACCACAAGCAGAAACCCAAACACATAGTAGAATCTTCCGAGCCAGATGCTAGAAAGAATGAAAAATAGCTCGATGAAAAGGGTTCCGAATGGAAGGGTTCCAGCTCCGATTACTAGTAGCCATGATGGGTATTTTTGTGCTGGGATTTCTCTAGCAATTTGATTGGTTCGGACAGGGAACTGAATTGGGTTGGCCCGTGTCCCTAAGTACCCTCCAAACAGAGTGAGTGGGACCGAGATGCAAAATAAGAGTGACAAAAGTATGAAGTATAATGAAATGGGAATTGCACCAGTGCTGTTACTGCCCCAAAGAATGAAGTTCAATACAGTCAAGATAACGAAAACAATACCCGGGAAGAAAAATGCAATTGACCAGGAAACAGATCGCCATCCTTCTGAAGTACCTTTGATTGTTCTCCATAGATAAACTCCAGCATACCCAGCTCCAGTTCCCAAGAAAAGATAAAGAATTATCATTCCGGTTAAAAGCATACCTCGTGAAGCTGGTGACATGAACCCAAATGCAGCAAATAAGATGGTGACAATCGTCATTCCCGTAATCTGTACTCCGTCTCCTACCATCACACATAGAAGTTTGGAGTGATTTGGCTCACGAAACACATCACCAACGACAAGTTTCCACCCTGATAGCTCTTCATTCATTTGTGCTTGAGATTCTTTGTCTAATTCTTCATATCGGGTAAGATCACGTCTCACGGTTCTTAAAAATATAACAAACACTATACCAGCTAAAAAGAAGATTACCATTAGTGAGTTAAGAATTGAGAACCAATGGACACGAGCACCTTCCATTTTCAGATAAGCATCCCAACGGGACGGCCATCTCACGTTGCTTTTCACAAACTCAACTTCATAAGTGAATGATATTCTTTCCTGTTCTCTTATTATTTGAGATTTTTCCAGCTCTAATGGACAGTTTAAAGAATCCACTTGATCATATTGATGGAGTTTTGCCATTTTTTCTGGGTCATACTTAACACTACATGGGAAGACCTCAAAACCAACAATCTCATATCCAGCAGACTTCTTTTTATCATCAGAAGTTGATATCACACCCATTCCTTCTTCCCCTGTACCAATTATCTGCACACCCGTACCTTCATACTCGTGTACAAACACCCTGAACTTAACATGATTAATAATGTAATCATCCTTACTTCCGGGAGGTGTAAATCCAACTGGATACCCCGTCCATTGAATTTTAACTCCATTCTGATTAGCATACCTCATTGCAGGCAAGTTATCAAGAATCATATTAACTTGATACAAATCATGTGTTCTTTGTTTCAAAAGCTTTACTTCATGCTCATTTAATGGATGTGTTGTGCACAGGAAAACAGATTCATTGATGTTCATTCGGAAACGATAGGGTGAGTTGTCGATTTGGTCTCCCATAAGTAACTCTCCTAAATTTTCAGCACTTTTTTTAACTCCACCAGAGGGAGTGCAGTATGGCAGACTGTAATAACTAAAGGGAAGCTCTGTTTCAATAGATGTTAGTGAATTAACTTTAGCATATATTTCCTGTCCCGTTGAGTATGTACGCATGTAGCTTCCAGGCAAATAGAAACCATTGCCGAGATGTCCAAGAAAAACCACATAGGTGAAAACCACCATATAAGTCCTTTTAGAGATGAATGACGAAGCCATTGTTGTAAAAAGTAACTGGGTGTTGCTCTAAATCTTCAATCAAATGAAGCCACCGATGCTGCAATGTCTATCCCCAAACCTACAAGATATAAATCTAGAGTTTTAGTACTTTGCTCTCAAATCATACCCAAGCCACAAGTTTACTTATAATGGAACTGGGATGTGTCGATAAAAACTTCTACCATATAACACCCTTTCCCCAGCTTCTTACTTATGTTCAGTTGTTAATTTCAAAGCCCTCAAAAGAGATATGATCCCCTCCAGAAAATACAACATAAGAGATAGATCAAATCATCAAATATTATATTATATAGAAGATTCGACATTTCAATTGCAGTGCATTTTAACAGGTTTAACGAACAGCAACGTCATGAATAAAGCATCATGTCATCTTAAGTAAGGGGTCTCAAAACCAAAGACAAATCCCTGCATTCTTGTTTTATAAATTTGGAGCATTCTCCTTCACTCCGAGAATCAAAGGATTTAAAAAACCAATAACCAGACAATATCTTAAAGAATTACAAAACTAGTAATAAGCAACAAAATAGAGTTCCAACAAAGGAAATGCTCACATAAGAAGTTAAGAACTACATCACATCAGAACACATCCTTAACAACTATTAAGCAAATACTTCACCGCTAACATAATAATTCATCATCTTCTCTAGTTTAATCAACTTCCAAACACGCCCTCATCTCTCAGATTTGAAACAACTTGCATGCAACAAAATCCAAACCTTATTACACAAAATCATTCCACAACTACAGCTTCATGTTACCGTGTACTCACACAACACATTAGATCAACAAACTCCACACTCAAAAACAAGATCAAACGCAAAAACACACATGCTACAGAATCACGCACACATCCAGCAACAGATCTAACCACTCTCCAAACAAAAACTTCACAAAACCACCTCATCCACCACAAACCAAACACAAACAGATAGATCGAGCTCCAACGCGCACAATTTGTCAATTTCTCGACAAGAAAACTTAATTAACTGTAAATCGGAGCTTAAAACGAGTTAATGAAACAGAAACTCACCATTAGTAGATCTGCGAAGTAGAATTAGAAGCCACCAGTGGTCAGATTGAGGTCGTTAGGGTTTCCACGAAGAAGACGATGATGGACTACCAAAAGGATTACAGAAAACTTGTGAGTTGTTTGTGAGGGTGGATTGATATTTGTGTGATCGGATCTATATTTGCGTGAGTTCACATATCGCGTCGGCGTTGGTGTTTTTTACGTTTAATATTATTATTTATGGAAATCTGTCACTGTATTAGTCCAAAGTATAAGTAAAATATTTTAATTAATTGTGAGAACGTGCCCACTTAAGTCGTTTTTACATAGCCAAGACATTTTTGTCTGTTTCACGTTAGGTATTTAAAATATTAGGGTTGTGTACGTGGATCGCGTTTGTGTGTGACGAACGTTTTAAACCAGGACTTTAAAGGATGCATGTAGTTTAATCATGCTAAAAACTTTAAAGATACAAATTGATAATCCTCTAGAACTATCACGCGAAGGTTGCATCATAATCCAAGTTCATGATTGCATTTAAACTTGTCATAGTCAGTTGATAAACCTCTGTCGGTTAATTCTAGCTAGAAAATGATCAAAATTTTAAGATAAACCAAAGTTATCTAGGGTTCACTTTCACCATCAAGCAAGCAATATCACTATTGTGTATACAAAGCCAACAACAATGACGAATGCCCTCTTTCTAGCGAGAAAGGGATTCGATAAAAGTGTGGTAAGAAAAATAGAAACCACTAACAACCACCACATTTTCAACCACAACCACACCATCCGTCGGCTAAGGTTTGCAAAACAAAGGATGGTAAACCATCTCATATGTAGACCCAACAATGATGGCGAAAGGGCCTGCTACAATATGAATCGAATTGCAACGATGATGAATATCGATGCCCATTTAACCCTGAATGGAGCAAGAACTAAAGTTGCATGTTCAAAGAACTCTCAGACGAAGTGGTGAATCATAAATTTCAAAAATCAATAGAAACTTCGAAAAGAATCAAATTCAATTTCGAATCGAACTCGAATTGGTGATTTCCGTATCGAATCGAATTTCAATTTTTTTGAACTCATTTAGATACTTAACACCCTTAGGTGTTAAGAAAGGAATAAACCACACTCATTATATTGCGTACACAAAACAAAAGCCAATAAATAATTGTTCGTTTCCACCCAAAAAGAAAAAAAAACACAACAACCATCAGACCGTCGATAAGGACCAGATCATCGCCAATTGAATGAGTGATAGCTATTGTGCATACAAAACCAATGACTATGCCAGAAGCTGTAGGAAATATGTTCACTTTTATATTAAAAATATTAATTCTAACGATACTCTCGTTAGCCATATGAAATATTATAGTATAATATCGTTTACAAATACGACTAGAAAAAATAAATACAACCAATATTTATGTACCAAACTTAATTCGAACATTCGTCTTTAGTATATACTCCAACGAGTCTTCATAAAGTATTCTTGACATGAGTCTTCATCACGTTTGAGTCTTTAAGTATACACCTTGACTACAACAAATAACAAACAAAAGACTGTTTCCGAAGTATGAAGAAAGAAGAAGCTCTCAAATCTCGGAAGAGTCGGAAGAAGTAGCCTCTTCCGAAGTATAAGTAGCTTCGGAAGTACTTGTTCTGCCGAAGCCATTTAAGCTTCGGAAGACACTGCTATGAACCAGTGGACATAAGTATGGTCTCTGACAATCCACTGCAGACCTCTGAGATACTGCATGGCACTTTCTCAAAAGCCATGTAGTTGACCATACTTTATTCCACTGTTCACCTTTTGTTAGATAGCACAGTTGCCAACTTTAGTTGGTGACAACAGGTAAGTCATGGACCTGTCATGACTACCATATCTTGGATAAGACTTTATCTAAGATACCTTGACTCTAGCATTGTAGTATTTGCTTTAGTTATAGGATCCCAACTAGAATCAAAGTATATCCGGCTGTAGGTAGTATTATATATAGTTTTTCATTATAACTCATAAACCATGCTTGTAAGAGTCTTGTAACATTTGAGTTGAGAAACAATATATGCAAGTACCTTGAAATTATCTTTCTGTGTTTGTTCATTACTTATTATATTGTTATCAACTCTTATTGACTTTGCTTTCATCCGAGTGTTGTTAAAGTAATTTTGAGAGAAAAACAAAGTGTTAGTGAAATAAACCGATCCTGCATTGTCCTATTGAACCTAGATCTTGGGATCTCCAGTCAACTAAGTTAGGTTTCTCTCATATTCCCCTTTTTTTCTATGGGCTTTAGTCCAATTCCTCTCTATCTCATCTCATTTCAACCCACTGGTTGTTTGGATCCAATATTATTATCTATCACTTTGTCAAGTCGATATAGATAACTTCAATCGAGATAAGTTTTCATGAGTAAGTTAATAATGTCTTTTGTGAAACTTCTAAGTGAATTTGAAGAATACAATTCTTATTTCTATACGAACACATCTCCTTTATGTTTTTGGTAGTAGACATCTATCAAGATTCTAAATTTAGCCAATTAAAATCTGAGTCTATCATAGACTTCTTATGACCTTTGTGTACTACACTAGATCATGGGTTTGTAATATTTTTGGATTGCCAAAATCCATATTGCTAACATTTTATTTTCAAATGCAACAAACCCTCACATTTAAGTGTTATTGGATAACATCCATATGGGGTAATGAAAGGTTCTCCTTTTCTAAATAGGTTTGAGAAAACTTCTCACAAAACCATTTTTACATACCCTAAAGGATTGTTTTTAAAATAACCTCTCCTTCACATTTCTTGCAATTTGATTTTAAAGTGAGGTTTGCTATCAGACAAACCTAGAAAATTGAGTCCTCCTCATTAGGCTTTGTATACTAGATAACATTATCTACTTATTTAAGTTTTCCATAGGTTATATCAACCTCCTTGAACCGAATGAATATCCTCTTCAACTTTGTCTATACATAATTGACCTCCTTAGAGCATCATAATTGATAAATACTAGGCTAGCATGCTTTAGACTACAGTATTTTAGCATGTGAACAGAAGATGCATCATTCTGATCCTTCACAGCTTTAAGGAATAATGTATTATCCCTTGTCCATATCCATATCTTATTATAGACAAATCATGAGACTTATTCGTCATCATTCGGTTTAGGAACATAACTTGTTTTCCTTTAAACCTCTCATCCACAAGCAAGTTACCGGTCATAATGTTGGACCCGATAGTCACCTCAACAACAACTCAGCGGCAGCCAGTCGGTAGTAACTACCGGAACTCGACATTACCACAATAGGTTGGTATCAACTCAAAGGTAAGCTCGGTACCAATTTTGCGTACACACACTTTAGTAGTTGGCATTGAGTTAAGACCAAGATTTCGGTAGCATCTTTCAAAACTACTCAAACGACTTTCAAGCACAACAGTGCGAGTGTGCGAAGTGCAAATGGCACTATCTTCCCTTTGATTTATAAAGATTTATTAATAAGTCTTGATTCAAATCACTTTGGTGAACACATTTATCATTAATAAGATAAATGAAACACGTCTACAATCAATGGGGTCAAACACATTGACACTAAATAATATGTAATTCATAAATTTTGCCTAGAGTTATTGACACACATGTATTGTTATTTTCTTTAAGCTATGTATAACTAGGATACTTTCCTAAACGAAAGAAAAATCCTTCACATAACTTTAACAACATTAAGATAGTAAACGCATCAACATTTAGATCTTTCAAAATGAATTTAGCAAAATTCATTAAAGATAACATATATTGCTTTCATATGTAGATTTATCCACATTTGTGAATTTTTATGACAATTTCAAATAAAGTTTATCGGTATATCTCATACTTGTGTATTTTATCTCAATACACTTATCATATTTTCGATCTCATGATACACTCATCATATTTTTGATCTCATGATATAGTATGACATTTGATGTCTCATCTTCGACACTTAAAACAATTCAACAACTCTCAAGTTGTTTTCTATGTAAATAACTTATTGCACTATCCGTTTAAAGTTATATATTTCCATTTAAATTATTTCCCTCAAAATCATTTTGAAAATCATAATAGAAATTAATTTATTTTGTTGTAAATATTACATGTGCTATCTTAAGATATTGAACACAAATAATAATACAACCGAAAATGAAATGTAAAGTGTAAAACATTTTTTAATAATAATTTAAACGAATAAAAGTTACATCTAGACATCAAATCTCAAAGTGTTATTACCTATAACACTTTCATCATTGGCAATGATATCGATTTTATGGCATTTCTTGAGGTGCTCCCTCAATATATTTCATGAACTCATACGATCAAGTTTCTCATTTTATCTTGAAACTCTAATTTAAATAGTCAAAACCGGAAAAAAACAACGTTATGTATACACTCTTATTCATTTCACAACAACTTCAAGTTGTTTTTTTATTAATCTCATAGAGACTATTATGTGGTTTGAGACGTGTTATTTTTCCATGAGTAGTTAATCATTTTGGATTGCAAAACACATGTTTTATTCATTCAAAATATTTTCTAGCTTTGCATTTTTTTAAAATATATCATTTTTATTTTATCTATTGATCACAATAGTCAAAACCATAAACTACAAAAATGGTTTTATAGTGTAAATTAATATCTAGCACGTTCGTTAGAAGAAAAATAATTGCAATTTTTAAAAAAATATTAAACATTTTTCGATTTGTTTAACACATTCATTACAGAATGAACGTTTTTAAACATATTTTAGTTTGTACACATAAACCGTTTATAACAAATGATTACAACAATCATTTTTAATATTACGGTTCTTATTATATAAACCGTTTTCTAATACGCTCGTTAGAAAATAAATGATCACAAATAACATTTTAAACTTATTGGTTAAAAATAACCACTTCTAATCCGTACGGTAGAAATAAACGAATACAAAGATCGTTTTAAAAACTTTTCGATTTATATAAAATAAATCTAGTTCTAACTTACTCGTTAGAAATAAACAATTACATAAATTGTTTTTTATATATATAAAATATAATATGGTTCTAACACGCTTGTTAAAAATAAACAACTACAAAAACATTGTTTTTAATCTTACCAGTTTATATACAATAAACCCGCTTCTAACACGCTCGTTAGAATTAAACGATTACAAAATCATTTGTAAGCTTCTCGTCTCATATAAAAAAGATTATTTCTCTTTTTGTTATTGCAAAACACTAGTTTTAATTTCTTTCTAGTAGTTTTGAAACTATAAACCCATGATTTTTTTAATGGCTTTTAGTAATTAAATTATCTCTATCACACATGTTAGATTGTTAAATATTTACAAAATATTTTAATATATGATAGAATCAAGGTATTTGTTTGGTTACTCTTTATTTTAGATTTTAGATTGTACTCCAATATTTTTTAAAATTCAAACATGGTATTGTACTATGTTATTTCTCAAAATATTGTTTGATTTTCAACAAAATCTCAACTAATATTTTCTTTAACGTTTCGTGAACCTAAAAAATTGTAATAGGTTTTTAAAAATCCAATTACGAAATTTGTTTTAAGATTGTAGGAAATAGGTTCACTTTTATATTAAAAATATTAATTCTAACGATACTCTCATTAGCCATATGAAATATTATAGTACAATACCGTTTACAAATACGACTAGAAAAAATAAATAAAAGCAATATTTATGTACCAAACTTAATTCGAACATTCGTCTTTAGTATATACTCCAACGAGTCTTCATAAAGTATTCTTGACACGAGTCTTCATCACGTTTGAGTCTTCAAGTATACCTCTTGACTACAACAAATAACACGATTGTGGCTGAGGATCGTGTTAAACACGATCCCTTAAAACAGATTTCGCGTCTCTACTCAAGACAACGCGTCTGTTTCCCATGGTACAATAGCCAAAGCAGTATGTAATGCCGGAGAGTGACTCGGCCCAAGAGATCACCGGGTAAAATATATGTGTTATGAAGTTATATGGAACAAAATTAAAGATGATGGTATAGGAAGAACAATTTAGAGAGTGTTCCTCTCTAAATTTCTATATAACTTGGATACTAAAGAGAATAAATTTCTTCTTCTATCTAGTTTTCTTTTCTCATCATGAGTTTGTTTATATACTCATGTTAATAAGTTCATATTAATGTGAGTTTTATGATTCACAATCAAAACTCCCATTTGATTTATGAAATGTTTTATGAGACCAAATTAAAACTTTTATTTTATTCATGACACGTGTAATAGCAACTTTAATAAAGATAATGACTCATAAAATATTCATAATATTTATTAAAAAACTTGGTAAACATAAAACATTCATTTTAATCAATATATGTTTTTATTAGCATTAAAGAAAATGCAACAATTTCCTAGTATAGTCACCCAAGTTTTATTTTCTTCATTCCAACCACTCAACTTCGAGCATCGATATCAATTCATCATAGCTTCAGTTTGGACACGGTATAGTTCGTTGCAAAACGAGATCTTAAACCAATAATTAATTAATTATTTATATAACAAATATATAAATGTAATTATTTTGTGTCCAAAATTCCAACAGAAGCTTCTTTCAATCAACAGAGAAAGGGATTTAATGACACTTATTTAAAAATAAAGAAAGCACAACAACCACATCACCACCCAGAAGCATATCATCACCACCTAGGGTTTGCAACCCAATGGTGATGGCAAAGGCTTCTTTGGCACAAAACAACTAAAACCGACATGAACACTGACAACGTCAAGAAAACCAAATCAAAGATCAACTGGAATATTACAAGGACGATGAGTAAATTGACACAACAACCAAGGTGCCCTTAGCCGAAAACCGAGGGCTAAGTGGCCACCACATCCATATGTCCACCTTCCCTTAAAAACCATGCATCTAAGAAACAACAAATGCAACCACCAACAACACTTAAAAAAACATACACAACTAATACACAAAGCTCACTGTTAATTTCGCTTAGAAATTAAAATATAAGATAATATATATTTGATCAAGACCTTCCGGGGGAGGATTTTCTACTGCCCTATGTGTGTAAATGGTTGAAATTGACATCCATGAAACTAATGATAAAAGTTATAAACCGATTTAAGATAATCAATCTTCCAAGTATAGGACTCTTAGAGCGGGTTAGACTCGAATAACAAAATAAAAGATTAGAGACTTTGATCCAGATTTTCTTCCTTCCAATACTCGAAACTTAGTGGCCTTTTAGTAGGCATGCAAAATGAAAATAACCTACAACACAAAACCACTAACCCATACTCTAAAATTTAGAAACAAAGGGGTAAAAACATCCACTAAAAATACTTGAAATAAACCCACGTTGTAACTCCACATCGCATGGTAAGCATGAGGCTTGACATTTAGATTTCCCAAATCAGACATCGACACTTGAGAAATTGTTAGAGATATTATACAATTTGAAAATATTATGTAAAGATTTATGGTTTTGGAGAGGATCTATGTAAACTCTCATTGGCTAATTAATATTTGATAGATTTAATAGGATATTTACGTAAAAAAGGGGAGTTCTAGCGGATTTGTGATATTTGGGACGAAAATTCATAGGAGTTTGCCAATGTAGATTAGGTTTACAAGATTCAAATTTTTATATCATTTGGATATTGGTTGTCTAAATAAGTAAATGAATATAAAAAAATATTTTTTGTTTGTGTGTGTGGTGTATGCTACGATCCAAGGGAGGAAAAAGAAAAAAATTGTTAGGTTTGGATATTATTTATAGAAGCCGCCAAGCCGGTTACTTTATAATGTGTAATTTTCGTGCGAAGCGTACGAAATCCTTAGAGCGTGACATGTGTTTTTTGGCGGATGGTCATTTTCGTTCGGATTAAAATTACGCATAAAAAGTTACATGATTATGCATGTTATGTTCATAGTTACGTAAGTTATATTTATTATTACGCAAAGAAAAATCACTCACGTTATAAAATCATTACGCAAGTTATATATATAATTACGCAAGTGGTATGATAATTACGTAAGTTATGTTCATCACGCAAGTTATACGCGCAATACATAGACGTAATATTAAAGAGAATAAAATGTTCGATTTTATAGTGTATTTTTTTCTAAAAATAATATCATATAAACAAGTTATATGCGTTTAAAAAACAAAAGAAATTAAAAAAAAAAGTCAACAATTGTAAGTTAATTCCAAATCTACCGCTCCAGACACATTTCTTGCATAACTATTACATCTTTAATCGGAACTGTCCATCGCTAACATCAATGGTTGTTATCACTTCGTACACTTTTACCGTAAAATTTCTCATTATTTATATTAATAAATTTTCAAATCCTTTTATATAAAAAGTATATACATAATAATATATAACATATACTAGTTTTAAATATTTTTATAAAACTAGTCAACTTAAGAAAAGTGTCTGACAAATTATGTGTATAATAATGTATAGGTTTAAATTAATTTTTGTAATATTGTGAGGACGACGTGAATTTTGTGATGGTGAAATAATACGAGTGTGTGGCTCACTGTGCGCACACACATATTAGGGTATTTATTTATAGTTACCTAATATAATTTCTAATTATGATCTTATGTAATATTTAGTGTATGTGTTATGTAGGTGTGGTTATACATTTTGATGTAACCGTATAATTATATACCTTATCTTTTGTGATGATACACTACTATACTTAGGTGCATTTAGTGTGTGTCGGTATAATTAAGCTGAATAAACAACTTTAGTAAGTTTTGGTGGTTTGAGCTGAGCCCAATAGTTTATAGATGGGTCATGCCCATTAGGCCCTAGTCCATAACCAATATATGGGCCTAGATCGTTACAACTTCCTTGGTCACGTCTAACTATATGTGTTTGTTTCTTAGGTTATCCAAACATATAACAGCAAAAATAAAATATAAAAAGATAGATCCTAAAATTAGGGTTGTTATAGATGATGGAAGCTACATGAAATTGATGATAAGAAAGAACTTATAATGCAATAGTAACTGAGATCTTTAATGTTAACTAAAATCATCGGTAACAATTCAACGGCAACAAAGTATCTTTAGTTAATGAAACATCAGCGTAAGCAATAACAACTAAGTTGCTATTTAAGTACACAACATCAAGTTGCTAGTTATGGTGTATATACTAAAGATACCCATTGATACAACCATCAACACCTAACAATTAAAACCGTCAACTATCATGTATTTTCGTGAAAATTTATAATAGTTTGTTGTAATGGTTCAACATTTATATAAGATGAATCATCGGGTCTGATTTAATATACAAATTTTGTAGTCCTATAAAAATTGTGTATTTGCACAAAATACTTCAATAGTTTGTTGTAGTCCTATAAATATACAGAAGTACTTTTTACCGTTCATGTATGTTATAGTTTTTTGTTATGTTTTTAAGAAATTGATGGATGGGGGGACCTATGTAGCGTATTTTCTTCTATATAGTGTAATGAATTATGAAATCACGCATGCAAATGACCTTTTATGTAACGTATTTTCTAATTTTATAAGAAATTAAACTAATCAAAATTTTATCAGCAAACTCTCTCAATATACTCAAAAAACGCATCTAAACACCTCTACATAGTAGTGTATTTTCTTATTCTTTTAACATTTATTTTTTTTACCTCTAATACTTGTTAATTGTATACTTGTAGGGATTTAAATTTTAAAACACATCGCATATTAATGGCAATCATTGACGACGCTTGATCACAAAGCTATGAGCTAATATATTTTTAGATAACTTTAAGATTTGAGCAATCCTTGTTATTGTATTTTCAAATTTCAGCAAGTAGATGTTTATTCAAGATACAAATAATTTAATTATAACATTAACCCCTTTTTAATATTTATCATATAAAATTAAGTAAATGCTTTTCAAAAGATATATTCAAATATTTATGAACCAATTGACATTCTTGTAGGATATTACACTAATTTTTATTAATTTTTTAACTCCACCTAATAGAATACTTTATTTCTTTTAAGTTGAGAAAAACTTGTGCTATATTTCTTATAGTCACTAGAAACTACCATATATGACACAATGTATCATCAAACATGTTTATTAAAAGGTGAAGAAATGACATATTTTATAATATGTGTCAAACATGTGGGGTTTAACATATATATCTTTTACTTCATTACCTTTTATGTTTAAAGTAAACCGTATTAACTTTTTCTCAAATAAAATACTTCTTCAAAATATTTTATGCAATTATACACACTTTAAACTCTTTGACCTTTTTTACCAAGTTCAAACCATATTCAGTTTAGTCAAAATTCATATTTATCGGTTCAACTCATAATTACCACGTTTTTTCATATATTATCAAAGTTACTACAAATACCGCCAATCAATTTGTTCATACTTCGTGATTATAATAGTAACTAGGTTAGTATCTCGTGTATTACACGGGTTGAATAAATAAATTAATAAATAAGTAGTAATAAAAATTTATGAATTATAAAACTATGTTTGAAGATAAAGTATGATTATAAATTGCATATGAATAATTATTTTAAGGGAATAAACAATAGATATGTTATAGACAGATAGATATATAGATAAATAGATAATCTAGTTAAACAGATTATAGTTAGTAATAAACACGAAAAGTTACAGTACGATATTTTAATATAAGATATATATAAAATCATATATACGTACTTGTTCAAGAGATAAAATAATTATATTATTTTTAAATATTTTATCTAAATAGTTTCATTTTTAAATATTTGTTTTAAGATTTTATTATAAAAATTTACTGTTTATAAAAATCTTGTTTATTAAAAACTCAAGTTTCCAAATATTCTGGTTGATTTAATAAAACTACTTTTAAAAAATTCCATATTTTTATAATTATTTTAAAAAAAGACTAATTTAAAATATTTTGTTTCAAAAGGTTCAATGTTTTAGAAAATATATGAATTTAATTTTTCTTAATAAAATTTATTTTTAAAAACATAGTTTGATTTAAAAAAAAATATAGATGAGAGAGAAAAATATATCAATTGATCAAATTAGTTTTTTATGAAGAGAGAGAAATTGTTTGAGTTTTTTATTTATTTTAATACTTTTTTGGAGAGAAAATAAAATAAGGATGCTTTGAAAAATAACAAATGTCAAAAATATGATTTAAAAATATAACAAGTGACAAAAGATTCTCTTTTTATTGATATCTATAGATACAAAGGGTTAGGCATATAGTAGTAACAAAATAGCGAATAACATACATTTATGATAAATAATCAATTAATATTGAACTTACAGAATGTCTTGACTTCAAGTATTAGAAAAAGAAGTAAAAAAAATCATTGTTAAAAATATTTATAAAATAATCAATTCAATGATTTTGATTTTTGGGAACATTCAAATCATTCGCATCTCTTTTCTTATCCTTATTTTATAATCAAACTAAAAATTATTATGTTTATTTAAAAACATAATATTTGTATATCTTTATCATTATCTATTTTTACTTTCTTTTTTCACTCACAACCAATTTTAAAAAAATACTAAAAATTAATGGATGAGAATTTTCTAGCTGTATTGTGACTTGTGAGTGTGATCCATCTAAAAAAACAAATAAATATATCTTATTATGACAACATTATAATTCGAAATACAATCCTATAATTTTTCCTTAAAGAAATCATCTTCATAGACAGAAAATCTCTTCACCAATGATCTTTAACGCAACTGATTAAGATGAGAATTACATTACATGTAAATAAATGGGTGCTTATGGGTTTAAGTCTTATTATGAGCAAAAAATTGTTTAAAGTTGAGCCCGATGTTTTCTTAGCAATGAGTTTACTCCTGAGGAGGTTGGGGTGTTGTTTCGACTGAAAAACAGATAAATAAATCGATTAAGAGAACACCTATCATCCAAAACAGGGTAGTACATTTACCGTTAAAAAAAATCTCTTCAATGATTTTGCTTTTGAGGACATTCATTACTTGCAACTTTTACCCCAATATCCCATTTGTAAATCTTGAACCAACCGGGTTGAAAGTTTCAAAATTTCAAACACCCAACGGTCTTCTTCATCTCACACATAACGCCACAAAGTGAACTCATCATCTTCTAACCAAATCATCGCATCTCACAAACACACCAAAAAAGATTGAAGAAAAACAAAAGGCATCACACCACTTTCTCTTCCTTCAAGAAAACTGCAATTGATTCAAACTTTAAATAAATCTTCCCTCTGTTCATCAATGGAAGATAACCGATTTGACCCACTTCTATTCACTGATGTTCCCACGCAACAACTGCAATATCATCACGAAATTCGATCTCACAGTATGTTTTCTCACTTAATTAGGATGATGATTAAGATCTTGTGTGTTGAACTTTTGTATTTCGATTAGGGTTTGTGCTTTTCTTGTTCTGATTTTGGTCGTATTGTGGTTTTCAGCACCTGTTGTAAGCTTTCAGACTTCTGTAATGGCGGAATGTGATGATCTGTGTTTTGACAAGATCGAAGGTGAGAATTTGTATCAAGATTCAGTTTTTGTTGATGGGGTTTTTAGATCTTGAACTAAATTAGTCTTTCTGATCTTCTGATTTAGAAATTTGTTTGCAAAATCGACCCGGTGAAGCGGTTAGTGATAAAGATTGTATGGATCCTATTGGAAATGATGTTCTTGATGGTAAGAATGTGAATAAAGGATCTTGTTTGATTGAATCTCTGCAGAATGTTGATTAGTAATTAGGGTTTTTGTTTTCTTGAAATAGAAGTTTCTTGGAGGAATTCAAGCTCAGATGCAACTGGGAATGAAGATGTGCTTGATGATGAAAAAGTTAAAAAGGGTATACAAACTTCTTACTGTTATTAGAATTTCAAGATTCAAGCATTTTATCATTATATATTTTTTAATATAATTGGAAGAAGGTAAACTTTTCGGGTTCTTGTTTTGTTAAATCAGAAATTTCATGGAGGAACTCAATCTCCGAAGCAATTGGGACTGAAGATGTTCTTGAGGATGATAATATGACAAAAAGTACAAACTTTTACTCCTTTTTATGTTTTTAAGATTCATGAACTTAATCACTAGAATACTGTTTTCATTTTCTTGATTCATAGGTGATTCCAAGCTAGGGTTTTCTTTAACTTCACTCGATTTAGTTGTATGCTCCGGATCGCCTGAGACCCCTAATCGAACTTATGAAGATTCACCCAAGTTGATAAAACCGTCATCCCTGGAGCTCTCTTTCGAAAACGGTATTACAGAGGAATCCAGGATGAAGGATTACAATCATACTCCAACTAATACAAATGAAGATATTGGTAGTTCAGAAGCTTCATTTGAGCTCCTTCCATTAGCATCATGTGAAGTAATGATCGTTCCACAATGATTGTATAAAATTTAAGTTAAAAGAAACAACCAATTAGATAGTCATATTCTCTTCGTGCATCGTGTGCAAAGTTAAAATTTCAATTTTTTTTTGATTTATTTTACAGGAAAAAGATGAAGAGTGTGATGAGCTGATGAAAGCAAAGAGGGCATTGGAGATGATGAAGCAGGAAAACGAACGCAAGAGTAAAGAATGTGAAGAAGCTTTAAAGTCTTTAAGAGAACTTCAAAATGAGCTAATGAGAAAATCAATGCATGTTGGATCATTGGGTATTAATGTTTTCTTTAAATCGGTTACCGAAGTTTCAGAATTTGCATAGAAAATCATTTGGTTTGGTGTTTATGACAGCTTTTGCGGTTGAGGGTCAAGTGAAAGAAAAGAGTAAATGGTTTTCATCCTTAAGAGACATGTCAAGGAAACTTAAGGTATAAAGCATCATGATATTTTACTAATAAGTTTTTCTCTTTTCTTATTTAAAAACAAGAATTATTTCTGAAAACAGATCATGAAAATGGATCAAATCAAGCTGCTAGAAGAGGCAGAGGCTTACAAAAAACATGTTGCTGATATGAATGACATGAGTAGTATCATTCAATCTAGAAGTAAGTTCTACATTTTTTATTGCTATTAATCCTCCATGTTAATATTTATTTAAAAAATGAACATAATTCCTGCTATTCATTTGATAGTTAATGAACAAGTTACACAACATGAAGATCTTAAGATCAGATTCAATGAAGGAGCTAAAGAAAGGAAAGAACTGTACAACAAGATCCAAGAGTTAAAAGGTTTGATTCTGAATTCTATATTCTGAAATAACATGTTATATGATCTCAAGAAAACAGTGTCAAATATGATAATGGTTAATATTGTAGGGAATATCAGGGTATTTTGCCGGTGTAGGCCTTTGAACTCAGAAGAGATTGCTGAAGGAGCTTCAATGGCATTTGATTTCGAAGCCTCCAAAGACGGTGAACTTAGAGTGAAATCAAATATAGCATTTAAAAAGAACTTTAAATTTGATTCAGTTTTTAGCCCAGAAGCAAGTCAAGGTAACTAACATTTAACTACGTGAATAAAGTTTTTGTTTTGATGTTTTAATAATTATTAACATGAACTTTACAGTCGATATTTTCGAGGACACATCATCATTTGCAACCTCGGTTCTTGATGGATTTAATGTGTGCATATTTGCCTATGGACAAACTGGAACTGGAAAAACTTTTACAATGGAAGGCACAAATGAAAACCGAGGAGTTAATTTCAGAACTCTTGAAGAATTATTCCGTGTGATTGATGAACGTAAGAATCAAATCCGGTATGAAATATCTGTAAGTGTTTTGGAAGTTTATAATGAGCAGATTCGTGATTTACTACTTCCAAGTTCTCAGCCAGGTGCAGCTGCAAAGAGGTAGAATAATAGTATTCTTTACATTTGGGAGTGTTTGTGAAGGTTCTTAATTACTAAAATGGTGGAAATTGTTGTTGTGTAGGCTTGAAGTTAGACAAGTCGGTGAAGGGCTGCACCATGTTCCAGGCCTGGTTGAGGCCGAGGTCAGCAACATGGGTGAGGTTTGGGAGGTTCTGAAAACAGGCAGTAGTTCGAGGGCGGTTGGGTCAACCAATGCTAATGAGCACAGTAGCCGATCTCATTGGTGAGTCTTGGTGTTTGTTCCTTGAATGGCAAATTTTAAACAATTACTACTTATGATTGGGTCTATTCGAGTTATGTTTTTATCTCCAACGAATCAAACTAGTAAGTTGAAAGAAAAAATATTAAATAGAAACGGGTTGACCCACCCGTTTTGCTGTCTTTTAGTGTTTGTAAATGTTTTAGCATTTGTTTGCAGTATACATTGTGTGATGGTTAAAGGTGAAAATTTGGTGAGTGGAGAATGCACAAGGAGCAAGCTTTGGCTTGTTGATTTAGCAGGAAGTGAGCGGATCGCTAAAACTGAGGTACATGGGGAAAGACTCAAAGAAACCCAAAATATAAACAGATCTCTTTCTGCACTTGGAGATGTTATATCTGCTTTAGCAACTAAGAGCCCACACATCCCCTTTAGGTACTTCAAAATTTTTGCTCTTTTTAAGGTTGCAAGCTTAAATCATTTTAGTCTATTAATTGGTTTCTATTCATGGTCTTCTTGCAGAAACTCAAAGCTTACTCATTTACTTCAAGATTCTCTAGGTACAGTTAGCAAAACTTTCAAGATTCTATTTTTAAACTTTTGGATGATACTTATGACACAATATAACACCCTTTGATGATTTATATAGGTGGAGACTCGAAGACATTAATGTTTGTGCAAATTAGTCCAAACGAGAACGATTTAAATGAATCACTTTGCTCTCTTAACTTTGCAAGCAGAGTGAGAGGAATAGAATTGGGCCCTGCAAAGAAGCAAATCGAAAGCTCAGAAGTTATTAAATATAAACAAATGGTGATCATTAAACCTTTCTGTCAAATGTGTTTGTGTGAATCGAAAGAACACAAGCCCTCATTGTTTTCTGTTTGTTTATGATCTTGTTAGGCCGAGAGATACAGGCACGAGATGAAGAACAAAGATCTACAGATCAAGAAAATGGAAGATAACTTTCATGGTTTAGACATAAAACTGAAAGAAAAAGAGTTGAAAAACAAGATTTTGCAAGATAAGGTTAAAGAACTTGAATCACAACTTTTGGTAGAGAGAAAACTTGCGCGCCAACATGTTGACACAAAGATAGCAGAACAACAATTGAAACAACAGCAAGATGACGCCATGCCTACACTTTCAAGACAACCACTTGCTTCTAAACCGTTATTTACTCAGAAAAACTACGAAGAAAGCAAAGAAAATCAATCAAACATCGTTCAACAACCACCACTTATCGACAAGAACACCACCTACAAACTACCTGCACCCTATCTTCCAGCAAGAGACCTGGTCAATCTAGATGATGACATGGAAATAGAGAACGAAAAAGAAAACAACCCATATTTACCTGAACCATTCAAACTTCCAAAACGAACCGGTAGGGCTTCCATCTGCACAACAACTTCACAGCGTGTCCCCGTGAGATCAGTATTACCACGAAGAAACTCTTTGATCCCTCTACCAACCACTATACAACCAACCAGATTTGCGCCACCACTGCCATCAATAGAAAGTGCTAATGAATATGTTGATCAAACCGAGTGTTGTATGGAGCCTTCAGTTACAGAAAGTCCCAAAAGAAGCAATGGTGGGGGGAAGAAGCTGATGAGTGCATTGCGACGAAGCCTTAACAAGAAAAACCAAATTAAATCTCCATTGCAGACACATCAGATACGAAGAGTAGGTGGTTTGAATGTGCCTGTGGATCGGGTCAGGGTCTCTATTGGTTCAAGAGCGCGTGTAGCTCATAGGCTCGTTGCTAATGGAAGAAGAACAAAGCAACAAAACCATATGGAAAAGGAGCGACGATGGAACATTGGCAAAGGAGGACTTTGAGTCTGTATCTATGCATCTTCATGGTTTTCATAGCCTGCAAAAATGCTAAAATTATATAGTGATTGATGTAGATAGTTTAGGTGAATGTGATTGATTCTGGATTGAACTGATACTTGTGTTTGGTTGATGTTGGATTTTAGTTTCCAATAACTGTTTTCATAGGTTGTTTGAAACAAAAACCAAACTTACATTCAAAGTTTTAAGAATGTTTGGTGGGTTTAATGTATGAATAGTTTTTCTTTCTAAATTTGGGTTGTTTATCATGTTATGAATTAAATTTAATTAACTTAACTACCTGTGAGTTTGGTGTTGGAATTAAAAATATATGAGATATATATGAAACAAGTTATTGTATGAAAACTTGAGCAAAGTTATATATAAACATAATACTATAATATGTCATCAAGAAGTCATAACATAATTATTTTTAAATGTCGGTTTTCTAGTTATGTGGTTATAAAATGAACTATTTGATTCATTTATAAGAGAAACAACAATGACAACACTCGCAAAACTAAGAGGTAAAGGAGATCTCTCTCATTGTAATCCCTTTCATGAAACTAAGAAATCGAAGTCTCTTGTTGTTTGACATATACTTTCTCCACGTTAGTATTCGTCACAAACAATTAAACACAGAAAAATCTAGTGTTAATTTGGACTTATGAGTTCAACTTAGACGCAAAATTTTTGTTTTGGTTGTTGTATTCTAAAGAAGCGTGAAAAATGACCTGACCCAAATTTATACTTTTATTTATTGTATTAATATATTTCTTCACATAAATTAACTTTTATGTAATAGAAAATAAGAAAAGTATACTGGTTTTCTTAACAATAGGCTCAAGTCTCAACATAGGCTAATATATCTTGAACCAATGTGTAAGCCCATAACTACAACCCGAAACAGCAGATGATAAACCAAATGTATAAGCAACCCCTAATTTCTCTTGCAAACTTTATTAATTTAATTTTCTTGCTGATTGAATATATATTATTTTCGCAAAAAAATAATGCAAATTGAAGCTTGTTCCTAGAACATGATCCTCCATTTTTAAGTTATACATTTTAGTTTTAATTTAATGATTCCAATTTAAAAAATATGAAGCATTTTGATTTTGATGACATTGATAAGTGCAACTAACATAACTGCAAACAGATTGGGGGTGGGAGTGGGTGTGTGGGTCTTAAATTATTTTTTTGATAACTCTATGATTGAAAATTGGGAATCTTAACTTTATTATTCATTTTAATTTAATATGTATGTTGTTGGTAACTAAATAATGATTGGTTAGGAGTTGCCAAGCCACACAAATTAGTGTTTTACATGTGATATATTTTGAATAAAGACATAAGTTCAATGAATGTCGTCCCAAAAATTCTTAATTAGTGTGTATGTATATACACACATATACACATATATCGGTGAGTTTAAATGAGAATTATTCTAAGTTCGAGAACTGAGTTTTAAATAAAATCCACAATGGTCGTACTTAAAAGATAAAAAATCACATTGTGTTGTTTTTATGATTAAATAAAACCATTATGTGTCGAAAAGACAAAAAAATCACATGGTGATGTTATCAGCGAAACTTATTTAATGTTACGTATAGGGAATGCAACGACTCATACACCAAGAGATATGCAAATTAACATGATATCAATCTCTTAAACAAGTGACATATTGATAGTATAATGTATACATTGATGATTACATTACATGTGTTATTGATTATACGTTAGTATAGATATTGACGCATATACTACATGTGTTGATGTTGATACTCTACCATATGTGTTATCACATACTCTCCATATGCATGTTTTAGTATAGTGCGTGCATTGGTGATTAAATCATATGTATTGATTATGCTATAGTGTATAAATTGTAGTATACATCATATATACGTGTCGCTAATAATACTTTAGTGCATGCATTGTTGCATAAACGACATATGCATTATTTGTATTGATAGTGTATAAGTTAGTGATTACATTATATAAGTTAGTGATTACATTATATAAGTTAATGTTATACTTTAATGTATGAATTATCACATACATTATATACGCTAGCACTTTTGTAACTCATGCTTCCTATGATTGCCCTACATTAAGTAATTGTAACGTAAGAATGTATGCAGTATGCACCTGTAGTTACACCGCCCTCTTATCTTGTTATGTTGTTTCAATCAATCGACATTTGTTACAATACATTTATCTAAGCTCCTATCGATTTCTACATGATTTATATGGTTCTAGTTCGATTTATCATTGTTTAATTGTTTCTCATTTTGATTGTTCTCTTTCAAAATTTATGTGTCAATAATAATAATAATAATAATAATAATAATAATAATAATAATAATAATAATAATAATAATAATAACAATAAAAATAATAAAAATAATAATAAAATTAATAATAATGATAAAATTAATAATAATAATAATAATGATAACAATAACAATAATAATAATAATAATAATAATAATAATAATAATAATAATAATAATAATAATAATAATAATAATTTTAATAATTAATAAGAGCATTTATTTGGAATAAGATTAGGTAGTGAAAGAATGGAAGGATACATTGCATCTTGGTGACTGGTGAAGAAAGAGTGGATGTTCAAATATAACCACTTTTTCTACTTCTCACTCTTTTGTTATTGTGCATGAATATCAATATGCTTCCATATTTAAATGTCTTTTTTATTCAATTTCATTGCTTAGACACCAGGTTTCCAACATGAATATTTATTATACCCAACAAGTTTCTCCATTCTCAAAGGGAATTAAATTCACAAAAGAGATAAATTATTTTAAGTATTACATATGTAAAGAGGTGATGCAACAAATATCTTAAAATTAAATGTTTTAGATTTTAAAAATAATATTTTATAATCGGTTTAATTTGCCTACATCACAAGACCATTTATAACATCGAAGTTCTGGATTTAAAGTATTAGGTTTGGGTATAATCTAAGCGACATGTATCTTGATTATTCAAGAGCTATTACATAATTTGTATCATAATAAAAAATCATGAATTCGGAGGTAAATTTCTGTATTCATACCTTATAAATAAGCAAATGGTTATGTCACATGTAATAACTCTACAAACCTATATTTTTCTCACATCTATTCATTATTAAATAATATGCATAGGTTAAGCTATAATTATTTACTTATATAAATCTTTTATTTAGAAATAATATGTTTCTTATTTTATTTTATATTTTAATAATCTTCTTCATTATTTGTATTATGTTGTGTGTATATATATATATATATATATATGTGTGTGTGTGTGTGTGTGTGTGTTATACAAACTTTTTTATACAATTTATAGGTTTTTTATTTACTGAAAATCAAATAAAAATATTAACTTTGTTTAACTACGAAAACCTTTAAATATTTTCTAAATTTTTATTATTAATTATTAAATATTTTATTTATTTAACATGTATTATACATGAATTTCTAACTATTTCTTCTAATAAAGACATATAATTTTGCTTTTGAAAAAAACATAAATATATATGTAATATTAAAAATCCTTCCTAGTTTTAATATATCTTTCTGTCTTGTGATACTTTGTATATACATAAATGAATTTATTATTAGTTTACTTAAGGGGGATATATATGATTTGGTTAGTATTTAGTTCTTGTTTTATCAAGATAACTTCAAATGGATATTATTATGTAACTTTGTTAGTATTTAATGAATTTTTTATTTTCACAGTTACTAATTATTTTTAAGTTAAATTTAAGATAAATAAGCATAACCAAGTTTTATACATATTTTTTTAGATCATTTAGTTTTAAAAGATTTTAACAAGGGTTTCTTGTAGTTGCAAAAAGAGTAACTTTATGAATCACAAAAAAAAATTGTTCAGTATAAGCTGAAATAAACTTAACTAACTATAATTAGTTGTTTATTCAATAAAGCATAGTGTTTGAATGGAGTTATATTTTCAAAGTTATAATAATAATTTAATCGATGATGACAAACCAATCTAAACATGTCATATAGACCCAATATTTGAAACATTTAGGATAGTATCTCAGTATGATATTAGTATTGGAAGTTTGTGTGGGTATGGGACAGGTGTGGTATTTGGTGATACCCCATTCAATTACCCTAAACATACATAACTGTAAATATTTTTCCATCATTTTTTAAACTTAAGTAATAAAGTAAACTACTAATAGCCTTCGCAATATGTTTTCTATATTAATACGAGTGTGTTCCCTTATATTTTAAAGAATGATTGTAGGTGTTGTTAGTAAATAATAGAGAAAAGTTGTTGTTTACCTGTGTATTTGAAAAATCATTATTTAATTCCTATAGTTTATTAATATAAAGTGATTGTAAGTGAAAGAGAGAAAGATAATGATAAAGTATTAAAAAATATTATTTAATTAAAAATGAAAGAGAAAAAATAATAATTTTTAATATAATTATAAGGATAATAATAAGAAACCTAGTGTGAATTATCTACTTCACTCATTTTTAGTTTTATATTTCTAATGTCTTTGGCAAATACAATAATAATAAAAATTCACATAGCAAGAAATGTAAATAGAAATCTCAACATGTAATTTTTAACTAACGACTGTTACTAATACATATATCTATATTCAATACATGACTAATATCAAGATGTTGAAATTTTATCTCTTTCAATCATGAACTAAAGTGCATACAGTTCAATGGTATCAAAATGTTGAAATTGTATCTCTTTATAAGGGTTCTAGTTTTATTATAGATCATTTTTAATTTCTTAAACCAAGCTTTTAATTTATTCTTATTAACCATTTATAATCTTGTAGGATTTGAACCTTCGATCTTCTAGATAAAAGAAAAACGTTGTCTGTGTTTGCGGGCGTGGGTGGCCTTTCGCCAATGGGTTTTCCCGGGTGACCGGGCTTAAAAAATTATTCGTTGGCCGTTCAAAAAAAAATATAAAAAAAAAACATCTTATCGACATGATGTGACCTTATGAACCGATTTGAGTAAATGATATAGGTTTAACAATAGATAATAGTGTAACATGATTGTCATTTCACCATTAAAAATAATTTCAAATCATGTCATCATGATGATCAACGAGTGACAAGAACCGCAATGAAATAGCCCACATTTAAAAGAATAGGACCCAAAATGCAAATATTTGCACTATTTATGTGGGCCAAAATTTATGCAACTATTATTTGAGCCACAATATCACATGTCACCCTCATGCATCATATGAACATACATCGTGCCATGTTCTTTTGATGTGCTTATAACTATGTGGAATATATGCCATCAAATAGGTCAACGGGGCACATTTTATGCCATATAATTTACCCTACAAAGTCAACTATTTGACTTACTAGTACTATAAAATATAATACTGCTACAATAGGATCTAACTATTTCATATTTTCAGACAGAATAGTGAAAATTCTTAAAGTAATTTTTTATTATTTATAAACTATCTATAAAAGTATCATAATGCTAACTGTAAAGAAAAACTAATCAAATCATATCTTCTAATTACAAAAAAAATACAAGTACAATGAACTCTAACTAATTTATTTTATGATCGGAGTGTGAGAAAATTGACACAAGCAAAACATACAATCTTAAAAAGGAAAAAAAGAAAAAAAATCATACGAAACATAAACAATAAGAAAACTACGTGCTTACAAACACAAACAAACCTAAGGACATAGTTGCAATGACAAAAGATATAACATAGCTATATAATTATGAAGGCGCGATGATAGTAAGAGAAAATTAAATAAAACCAAATTTATATATATGTACAAGCATCCTCGAGACAAAATAACATATATTATTATGTTGTTTAGCATATGTCTACGATATTTGTGATACATGAAAAGTAAGATAATATGTCTAAATTCATAACGCTATAATACATCGGTATCTTCGAAACGTAAGTGTTGGTAAAAATAAAAAAATGAAACACCTGAAAGCTTGATAATCATAATAAATAAAAATGAAGCGAAAAACCGTGACCGATTTGCATGCAAAATTCAATCATCGATCTATAATTGAGTGAGATAGTGGCTTTAAAAAAAATAAACATAATGCAAATAACTACATCACGTGTCCATGGCAGATGATGTTTTATTTTGTGAAATAATTTAGAATTAACTCTCTAGACAAAGCATTATTGGGTAAATCATATACAAATAAGATATATTTATTCTGTTATGAAATAAATGAAATTATTTTGAATATACTTTTTTTAGAGAAAAAAATCAGATGATTCGTATCAAATAATTAAGGGTTAAATAGTTAGCTATTTTTATGTTTATAAAACTCAATTGCATATTTTTCAGCTCTTTTACCTAAACAAATTGAAATTGATGCAATCTTATATATCTTTCTTTTAAACTTACAAGATTATATATTTTTCTAAATCATAATTAAAAACATTGTACGTTATGCATTGAAAACTTATGAATAAAGCTGCAAACGAACTGAACGTTCAGCGAACAGTTTGTGAACTGTTCGGCGGTAAGTTCGTTTATATTCGTTTGTTTAGTAAATAAACGAACATGAACACGAAAATTCCGTTCATTTTGTTAAACGAACAAACATGAACACAAGTCGCGTTCGTTCATTTATGTTCGTGAACGTTCGATAATGTGTTTGTTTATGTTCGTTCGTGAACGTTCGCTAATGTGTTCGTTTATATTCGTTAAAGTGTTCGTTTATATTCTTAATTATTGTGTAAGTTATTTTTATGACTATTATATCAAGTATTTTTTGTTATTTATGTTAACTACTTATTTATTTTTATTGATTTTGTGTAATGCTTGTAATAAAAAAATATAAATTTTATTCTAAAATAAATCTATAATAATTTGTATTCGTTTGTGTTTATGAGTTTTTTTGTGTTCGTCATGTTCATGAACAATTGTTTGGGTTCGTTTGATTTTTTTTTGTTCATTTGCGTTCGGTAAGTGTTCGTGAACAGTTTATGAACATGTTCGTTTTTGTAATGAACGAACGCGAACAAGAAATCTTGTTCGGTAAGTATTCGTGAACTATTCATGAACTATTCATGAACTATTCATGAACTATTCATGAACAAGTTTATTTTTTAACGAACGAACACGAACAAGGCCTTGTTCCTGTTCGTTCGATTTGTTTGCAGCACTACTTATGAATTTTTGAAGAGATAAGTAATTTCACAAAGTTTTAGTTTATTACTTATGAAATTCTCTCTTTAGGGCCTTGATCAAATATAAACAAATATTTTATGAATTGACAATAAACTTATGGTTATAGCTTTAGTATCAACAAAATCATTTTAATTAGTTTTTTGGATTTATTATCCAAAATGAAATGTAAATAAAAATATGAGCTACGAGGTCTGGCGACAACAGTCATTCAAGACAAGTTTAATTTCTAGTACCTTAGGAATTCAGGGGTTCGAGAAAGTGATACTGAAGCGCCCATGTCGGATTTACATGGTTAGTAGGAAATAAAATAAAATTGATCATCACTAGTAACTACGAGTGAGAGTCTATAGTAACTACGAGTAGTATTCATTAGCAACCAACAACTTCAGGAGTAATGGCAAGTGTATTACTACTAACAAGCTAATCATAAGCGGTATAACTAACACCCTCTTTCATGTTGTTGATAGTTTTGTGTTAGACAAAAGTTATAAGTGATGTAAATGAATAACTACTAACAATTCTAACAGTCAACTGACTTATAATTTTACAAATAGTTGTATGGTTTTACCTAAAACACTATGATGGCTTCCCACCTACATAAAATAAATAACTTTGGTTAAATTTATAAATTTTTTCTAACACATTTTCAGAAGAGAAAACGTACTCATTCTTTATTTGTTTTTGAATTATCTAATAAAATTTCAAAAATACTACGAAATACATTAATCTAAAAATGATTAGTATACAGTTCACTAGTTCAGTAAAGATCGTATACATGCATTTTCAAACTAAAAAAACCTACAAATTGCTTATAAAATATTGAAACCAAATCAATTGTATTACTACCGGTTATATTTTATAACTATTTAGTGTCATATCAGGTTTATAAACTTGCAAATAGAAAAAAAAAGATATGTTGGTTTCAACTTTCAACATAGTTGGAAGGAAAAATGCTAATATCTTGAGATGGAAAGAACAATATATTTTATATGTTTTCTTGTCAATTTCTATTTATCTTAAAAATGCGAATGTATGGGGCCCATGTTTACCACGTGGCAGACAGTTTTACGAGGGGATCCCACAAAACTAATTGGGGCTAATCAGGGCCCATCACATGGGACCGTTAATTGTTAATTATTTATCACAAGTTCATTAATTGGTAGTTATTAATTAATTAATAATTAAACATTTTATTAGTTATTGAAAGTTCTGAACTTCCATGTTCTATTAATCTGCTTCTACTATACTTAGAAGTGGTGTATCAGCGGTAGAGACGCCTCTGTCTACTCTTTACATCCTTATTTTCTGATTATTACTTTTATTATTGTTTTTTGTGGTAACCGTTACATGATATGTTTAGTTTTAGTTAAATACTCTGTTTTTCACAAATTAAATAAATGAAATAACAAAAAGACAGAAACAAAGAAATGTGAAAAAGAAAACGATATTTCAATTTTAGATAAGTATAAAACAATAATATGTTGAAATGATATTTTAACTAAGTAAAGAACAATAATATTTCAGAAATGCAAAGACACTTGAGATAATTATTGAGATTTGAGAACTAGAAATGTGACACGTTACAAAACGAGTTAGTTATTTATTAGGGATACAGTTTCATTGAATCAAATAGGATGTATTCATGAAACTATGCTATTACATTAAGTGTTAATATGGTAGCATTATACATCTTTCATAAAATAAAGAGTACAACAAGTTTCTATCTATTCACTAACAAAAGCATAAAATAAACACAATCTAGCAAACGTTGAAACTTGTAGTTAGATTAAGTTGATTTTATTTATTTATTAATTTTAAAATAAATTCCTATACATTCGTGTTGAAGCTTGCATACGACCTAGCAAACATATATACACCTAATTTGACTTCATAAATTAACCCTCAAATAAGTCCGTATTCAACTTCTTATACACTCATATATATAGAAGTTATATTAAATAAAAACATAGATACAATTCGTCTAAGACAACCCCATTAAAACAAATCAATGATATCTTTTAAACGTGCCACCTTTCTCATAAATTCTCATAAACTTGATGAACCGTCATACCAAATTAGTCCCATTATCGTCATAAAATGAAGGGGTATATTAAACACATTAATATGTATGTGTAGAGTTTAGTCCCTCCCTAAATCAATTGATATGTGCAGGCTGCAGACAGGGTGTGCCTGGTGCCTACATTTGCTAGGTAGTAGATATACTTTAGCCTCTCTTTGTATTTATTATTATTATTTATTTTTATATGTGAATATTAAGACACCCTAAAATTATAAATTAACACCACAAATTTCTATACGGGTCGTATAGACATATACACGTCGTATAAAGGGTGGGGGTCGTATAGCCTTATACAGGACGTATAACCCCTTTGTTAGCCAATTGAATTTTTACTTGTAGTCAGTGTGAAATTTGTTATACGCGTCGTATAGTCCTATATGTGTCGTATAGAGGGTTGTATATAATTATATGAACGTATATCTCTCTGACAGTCCCACTAAATCTTTCTCATTTTCAAAGTTGAGCTAGATGGTTTTTTCAGTAATTTAGGGAGTTAATGAAACAGTCCTGACTGAAAAACAGATAGATCAACCCAATTAAAATAACAAAAATATATCATTTGAAACATAGTAACAAATTTGTTTTTGAAAATGTACCATTTATTTTAACTTTTGCTGAAATTAATAAGCCTAAACATAGGGGTCAGTCATTGTATTATTACCCATTCATTAATAAGCATTTTAACCTTTTCACCGCTACCTTTTACAGTGTTACACTGTTACATTTACGCACGTGGGCCCTACTTCAGACCTCCAATACTCTTTTTGCGGTATTAATTAGTACAATACCCTGTTACAGTGAAGGTACTGCATGTAATAAACCTACCATTCACTTTAAATCTGAAATAAAAATGCTTAAATTACATTTTATATAGAAAATATAATCAAACCTCTTATATGTATGTATTGACAAGTGATAATACAAAACCAGTTTTAAATAAACAACTGTAAATATTACATAAGCATTTATACATTTGTACGTAGTGCAAGCAAGATAGTCATATGAGTATGAGTGAGAAGAAAGGCAGTTAAAAAATATATACATATCACACTTAAACCACAAAAAAATAGTTTAGATTCATTTCATGTGTCATAGTAAAATAAAAGTTATAAGTGTAAACAATGATCTCACATTTCTATGCTAAGTGTCAACCCCATTTTATGACTTTATCGTTTATTATATGGTTAAGGTTGATCACGATAAGTCATGATGATATACAACATAATGCGATGAAGGGCATGAAGGAATTAAAAGATGAGATTTCTACTAAAGAAACCCAAACGTTTAATACTACACCATCCCTTCTCCTCCCCCCGTCAAAATCCTATCCTTACCTTTTTTTGGTTCCTCTATCATCCTCGCTTTTTTTACCCTCCACAACGATCGTAGGTTAGTGACACACAAACAAGTACACAATTGCATTGGATACTAGCTTTATACCAATTCAAAATCATATACAAAATTGAAGGTGCAACACAAATGTATTGAAAGGCATGACTCATTTAACTCAAGGTTGATTATATATACACTTTAGTTAATTTATGTTTTAGTCATTTATCATTATTTTTTATTATAATTTTAACATGTTATAACTATTATACTATTACATAGTATTCGCATGTTAATTTAACTGAAAATTCAATCACGGTCACATAATATCCAAAACTCAGGTTACTTTTCACTAAATTATGCAAATGATATTATTATTCTAGATTTATTAATAATAGTTATAAGCTATATATTTTGTCACAACTTTTACAACCTTGTAACGAGGTCAATCTGTAACAATGATTGATGTTATAGTTAAGTGCTAAGATGATGCAAACTAGTTATTTTACCGGTCTTATTAAAAACATAAATGTATTTAAAATCATTCCCCAAAACGCCGTAAACCTCTCCTTTTTAACGTCTATGCGATGATTTCCTTGTGAGTAATCTCGAGAGCTACAACTATCAACACCACCGTCACATTCACCACGAATTGGAAAATTACGTTATTCTGTTCTATAAATTCCAAATCTTTTAGGTTTCCGGTTTCATGTTGTTTATAGAGTTAAGTTAAAACGAGGATAAAAGACGATTGCATCTTTGTCTAGACAAAACGAAAAAAATACTTAATTTATTCTTACTTGTCTAACCTAGAAACAAAATTTGCATCTAGTTATAACATTGAATGGGAAAAATATTTGAACTTAGAAAAAACTCTAATTATTATTTTTTCTTTAAATCATAATTGTGTGTTAATTAACACCGGCTTAACACACTCAAAGCACAACTATTGAAAGCTAATTTATTGAATGCCGACCACAGTGTTTCTGCACTTCCATCTCATACTTCTTTTATTTATGTTAATGTTAATATATACTTGGCTATAGTCATATATTAAAAGGACTCTTTTACCGGAAAACGCAAAGCCTGTTAACACATAGTTAACCAATGAGATTATACACATGATAAGATTTATAGACACATAATCTTTAGTAAAACAATATAAGTGTGGGGGCCGGCGGCGTTGTTACCGCACGACGTGAGGGGCCGCTGCGCTCACGGTTGATGCACCCCTCCCACCCTAACCAAATGATATTCTGAAACCTTAGTTATTCGAGAATCAAATGATTATTACTACATTACTCTATAAAAGTTAAATTTAACCATTGTTAACAAATACCTTCTTTTCTTACTACACAAATTTGGTCTTGAAAAAAGTTAATTGAAGGAAGAGTTAGCATGGTTAACATAGTATAAAGTTATTGCTGTAAAGAATTAACTTCCATTTAACTAACCTATAACTACGAATAATAAACTTATAGTTATTAACTACACTCTTTGATAAAATTTTTGAACCGGTAGTTAAAACACAACTAAATGTCTAAATCCATCTTCTTAATGTCAAATGTAAGTTACTCTTTTGTCACAAATCACACCCCCAACTTTCATTTTTTCACCATTAAACACCTCCTTAAAGTTTGGTCAACCAAAACCTACCACCCCCCTCTCCTCCCACATTTGGTCAACCAGACACGTTAACAACATTAAATTACACATGACCCACACCCCCCTAATTCTCCATATAAACCACCACCCTCACACTCTATCACACCACACCACACCACACTACACCACAAAGTCATGGAAGACGACCACCACAACACCACCATCTTCCGCCAAGACTCCGACCTCGACCTCAGCTTCACTAGCTGCACCACCACCACCACCACCACTAGCGCCCGCTCGAGCCTCGCTCGTTCAAGCCTATGCCTTAGCTTCAACGAATCCACCCGCCTCTCCTCCGCCTCCGCCGCCACCACCACTGCCGTCCCCAGCCTCCACCACCGCCCCCACCGCAAATCCGACGCCAATTGGACCGCCATCAACGCCGCCACCACCCTCTCCTCCGACGGCACCCTCCACCTCCGCCACCTCAAACTCCTCCGCCTCGTCGGCTCCGGCAACCTCGGCCGCGTGTTCCTATGTCGCTTACGCGACTACGAACACGCGAGCTTCGCCCTTAAAGTCGTCGATAAAAACTCCCTCACGCAAAAAAAACTAACACATGTGCAAAACGAAGGTCGTATTTTATCATCACTAGATCACCCTTTTCTCCCCACCTTATACGCCCACCTAGAGGTTTCTCACTACACATGCTTCCTTATAGACTTTTGCCCCAATGGTGACCTACATTCCTTGCTCCGAAAGCAACCGAATTACCGCCTACCTATCGATTCGGTCCGGTTCTTCGCGGCTGAGGTGCTAGTAGCCCTCGAGTACCTCCACTCGCTCGGGATCGTGTACCGCGATCTCAAACCCGAGAACATTTTAATCCGTGAAGACGGTCACATCATGTTATCCGATTTCGACCTCTGTTTCACCTCGGACGTTGTGCCCAGGCTGGATAACAGAATTCAGTATAGCGGAAACACGAGAATGCAACAACAACATAAAAAGAAAAAGAAACATAGTCTTTTTTTATGTGGATGTTGCAACAGTTATGACAGTTATAACCGTCATAACGAACAGGAGGTTGTGACGGAGTTTGTGGCGGAGCCGACGGGGGCTTTTTCGCGATCATGCGTCGGGACACACGAGTACTTATCACCCGAGTTGGTCAACGGTAGCGGTCACGGTAACGGTGTTGACTGGTGGGCGTTTGGGGTGTTAATCTACGAGTTGTTGTACGGTCACACGCCGTTTCGTGGTGGGAGTAAAGAGTGCACCCTGCGCAATATAGCATCAAGCAGGGAGGTGATGTTTAACGAAGATGATGTAGAGAATGTAACCGGGGTGGCGCAGGCTAAGGATTTGATAAAGAAGTTGTTGGTGAAGGATTACCGGCGGAGGCTTGGGTGCGCCAGGGGTGCAACGGATATTAAACGGCACCCGTTTTTTGATGGGATAAAGTGGCCGTTGATCCGTACGTACAGTCCGCCGGAGCTCCGGGGGGTGACGTGGAAGAGAGGTGGCAGATCACGTGTTAGTCACGTGAGTGGGGGGTCGAAGAGACGGCGGTGGATATGGAAGGGGCTTAGTTGTCTTTTGATAAAAAGCAAGGGGTCTAAACGAAACTTGAATTCTAATCAGAATTATTATTGTTATAGTAAACATGTGGTGTAGTTTAGATATGAGTAAAGTTGAGGGTTGGATATGTAAATTTTGTTTTTGTTTGATCTTTTTTAGTTTCTGTTTTTGGGTTTTTAAATGTTGCGAGGGTAATATTGTATAAAGAAATTGTATTCCTTTGCAATTATTATGCCAGTGATACTATTTGCATCAAACTTGACTAATTGCATCAATTGATGTGTAATGTGTTTTTTCTTAACTACATTTTGATATATAAGTTTAATAGAAGAATGATGTTGCGTACTTGAGTCAAATGTATCAACGGAGAAGTTTTTATTTGATACACCTCTGCTTTATAAAAAGGTATATCAAAATATAAATAAAAATAAGACATCACAACTCTACATTTTTTTTCTTTTTTTATCGTTATATTGAAAGTTGAAAAAGAAAAACAAAATTATATGTTAACTAAAGTTAGATTCATAAAAAAAACTTAGTGCAAATAAATCCACACTTCTAATTTTTTGGCTTAATAGGGAAGAAAAACTGAAAACATGATGATATTCAGTCAAGGATTTTTTTAATCAACAACATAGTTGAAATAGATAAATAAGTATTTTAAATTTAATATTATTTAATATTAAAATAATATTATAATGATAAAGGATGTCAGATCTGCATTTTGAGAATTAAATTTTAGATGCCTAATTACTTCCAAGTATGTTCCCCTCATGGGCAGTTTGGTGATAACCAAAACAACAATTGGTCCCTGAAGTTATCAGTTAGTTAAATAAACCCCTTAGAGTATGAAATCTACACTTTGTATCCTTAATGATTATAAATTCATTTTGACATCTTCACAATGCCATTAAGCAAAATTTCTCATGAAACAAACACTTATACATTATCCAGCGATTTTTAACAATGAAAGTATACGAGCCGCTTACTAGTATGTTTAGATATGTTAAATATGAAGGTCCACAACAATATTTACTTTCAGTCTTATGTTTTTATTATATGATCTACTACACATAATTCCGTACATGAATACTCTGTTCTTAATCACTTTTGCTATATTTGATTTTGTAATAACTACAAAATTAACTTTCATACCAAAACTACCCTTCCATTTGATCAAAACGGCACCCATGTGCTTGAAACATCAAATACATAGATTTGAGAAGAAACAATAACATGTTCTTTGTATCCTAAAGAGAATAGTTGAAAATGGTGGTACTAGAAAGCATATGACCCTCAATATGAGGAAACAAGAAGACTTGAGAAGAAATTATGTGTGCAATTAAAAACTAGTAAAATAAGTCAAAGTCTCAAATTCATACCTAACACAATGTTCAAAATGTCAAGGTTCAACTCACTATGTACCAACCATGGCATTTAGCCACATAATTTCCCCTTAATCACACTCACCCATAAACCAAACTTCACAAAATTACACCTAACAAACTCAAAATTTTATATTAAGATTCAAACTGTATAATTGGTGTTTATGATTCCCATAAAAAGACAAGGAAATAATTGAACTTTGTTTCAAATTGCTAGAAAAAACCAGTAAATAAGAATAGACCATCTTCAATAATTAGCATACAACCTGTCCAACCTCCATTTGCAACTTCTACTCCTGATCAAACTCAGACTTCATCGAATAGTTTATTCAGTATTTAAAAATCAATGCAAATAATATCCAAAAACAAAGGTTGGAGCTTTGATGATTAGTGTTGGTATACAAGTTATGACAAACAGAACAAATTCTAGAATGAATTTAGAGTCATGAGATACATTTCTGCATGGATTCTAGCTGTAGACTATTGCTATGACACAACCGTATGCCGGTTGTTGAGTTTATCTAAAATACCTGTGAAAGTCTTCATTTCTTAACTAGAATATATGTTAAACGAAAAGTTCGTTCTTTTGTTTTTTTGTACAGTAAGAATGAGATATCATTATTTACTTGGATTATCCAAGGGAGACAAGGATGAGGAAGATCTGGAGTGCCAAGGACTGGTCCCGAATTCTGCTGGAGTCATATAATCTGTAAATCAAATTAAGATGAATGTAAATTTAGATTGCATATAGGCTTTCTAGTTCTGAAATGTGTATACTCTTTTATGAACAGAGAATTTTAATGGAACAATTGCATAAAAAAGTAATAAACTTTTGCAAATTTTTATTTTTCATTACCAACTTTGTTTTTGCTAGATAAACCATGCCCAAAGTTTGATGTAGGGTACCAAATTTCAACATATTTATTAAGGGTAATCACACTAGTAAAAAATGATGACGTGGCAGCTAACGTGGCAGTATTTTGACCATGAAGACCTTTTCTGATGTGGCACTGATGTAGTGCTGATGTGGCCTTTGACGGCCGGCTACCTTAAGTAATTCCCTTAAATCAACTTTTTCTGTCTTAATATAAGTTGGTTACCAAAAAAGAAATCTGAACAAAGTTGGTTACCTTATTATGCTATCATTTCAACTTTTATAGTATGCATAGATGATTATCTTACCTTTGCATGAATTAGCATCATCTAGAGGAGTTTCTGATGACGGCGACATTGGTGAATTAATTTTGACTTCCCTACAGTCAATCATCATTGCAATCACTTCTCTCATTGTAGGCCTATTGAGAGGGGATGGACTTGTGCAAAACAATGCAATCCTTAAAAACAGAGACATCTCATCTATTGTCTTTTTACAACTCAAATCTAACCTTTTGTCGAATATATCACAAAGCGGAACCATCCCATGAACCAATCTTTTAACACATGTCACAAGATCCCCTCCTTGATCAAGGGGTTGAACCGGAGGCTTCCCTGTAACAAGCTCCAACAGAACCACCCCAAAACTATATATATCACACTTTTCCGTCACTTTCATTGTATACGCATATTCTGAAAATCAACAATTGAGGAATTTAAATTTGTCAGAAAGTTATAAGTTTAAAATCATATTTTGGTACTAGTAAAACTACTAATGCTTACCTGGAGCAATGTAGCCATATGAACCAGCAACGGCTGACATGGATTTTGAATAAGGGTTGTCCATCAGTTTAGCCAAACCAAAATCTCCAACATGAGGTTGAAGCTTTTTGTCTAATAATATGTTGTTTGACTTTATATCTCGGTGAACAATGTGAGGCCTACAGTCATTATGGAGATAACATAAACCTTCGGCTGCTCCACGGGCAATATTGTATCTAGCGTTCCAGTCAAGCAAAAGAGCATTATTATTATTACCATGAAGTAACTCCCCTAAACTCCCGTTTTCCATGTACTCGTATAGTAAAAGGTTTGATTCCTGGTGGTAGCAAAAGCCGTAAAGTTTGACGATATTTTTATGTCGGATTTTTCCAAGTGTTGATATTTCAGCAAGGAAGCTACGATCAACAATCGCCCCCCCACCACCAGATTTCAACTTTTTCACCGCAACAACCTCACCATCACTCATCACCGCCTTGTAAACCACCCCACATGCTCCTTTTCCGATCACAACATCTTCTGAAAAGTTATGAGTTGCTTCAACAAGATCTTGATATTTGAAACCAGCTTTTGGGAAGTAATAATTGTCCAGCACATCAGGCTTCACATGTTCTTCTTCAAGTGACACACATACAGGCTTCCGGTTCTTTATAGCCCAACAAACACCCATGGAAAATATCAAAGAAAAGAACCCTACAATACCAGAAACAATGCTCACTATTTCATCTTTAGAAAGCCCATCACTAAACCACCCAGAATGCTGATGGGTATGCTGAATTGAAGGCGGTGAACAATGGTTTGAATCCAAAATGCACAGTCCTTCATTCCCTGCAAAGTTGCTAGGATCCATCCTTTTGAAAATGGGAGTGTCTGGAACCGCCCCAAACAAATGATTATTCGAAAGGTTACAGACCAAAAGGCTGACTAACTGCCCAATTGATGCAGGAATCTCCCCAACAAGTAGATTGTCATTCAAATACAAAGATTCCAACATTAACAAGTTTCCAAGATTCTGAGGTATCTTGCCCGAAAGAGAATTATGACTAATATTGAGTGAAATCTGAAGAGCAGTGAGTTGACCGAGTTCAAACGGGACATTTCCAGAAAAGAAATTACCACCCATTTGCAATTCCGTTAAACGGGCCAGTTTCCCGATTGAATTTGGTATTGAGCCATTCATTCTGTTGTCAGACAATTTAAGCAATTCGAGATTAACCAAGTTGCCAATTTCCATTGGAACATGACCCGTAAACCAGTTTCTGCTAAGATCAAGTCTTTGGAGGTTTAAACAATTAATTAATTCAGCAGGAATGCCCCCAAACAGCCGATTAGAAGAGACATTGAAAGTAACAAGCTGAACCAATTTCCCAATTTCAGGAGGAATGTGACCAAAAAAGTAATTATCAGACAAATGCAGCCTTTTTAAGTTCTTTAACTGCCCGATTTCTGATGGTAAAGGCCCAGTGAAGTGGTTTTGATGGAGTTCAAGAGCAGAAAGATTATAAAGATTTGAGAACTCAAGAAAAAGGGTACCTGTAAGCAAATTATCTCCTAACATCAGTTGTATAAGAGATTTGCATGATCTCAAACCATGTGGTATGTTGCCAGACAACTTGTTCGATCCCAGGCTTAAAAACATCAGTTTCTGAGATTTACAAAGATGTGGAGGTATGATCCCCACAAGGTTATTCATGGATATATCAAGAACTGAAAGGTTACTGCTAGCTCCTATCAATGGAGGGATACTTCCCTCAAGATGATTATCAAAAAGCTGAAAACTTTCCAAAAAGGGATTATCCTGAAAACCTAAAGGAATTTCCCCAGTCAAATTATTAATAGAAAGATCTAGCTTCCTAAGCTCTTTCAAATGTGAAAGCTCATTTGGAATGTCACCCACCAAGCGGTTTTCGAAAAGATGAAGCAGATGGAGGTTAGGAATTTGGCCCAATTCTTTTGGGATAAACCCGGTCAAATGGTTTTCAGAAAGATCGATTTCAACTAAATTAACACAATTTCCTAATTCTTGTGGAATTGACCCGTTTAACTGGTTGGTATACAAGTACAACCTTTTCAGTTGTGTTAGTTTACCAATCTCTTGTGGAATGTTTCCAGAGAAAGAGTTTGCATGAAGTGCAAGCAATTCCAAACGACTGAAATTCCCAATTTCGGGTGGAATCTCACCAGACAAAAAATTTTGCCAAAGGACCAAACTAGTAAGATTCTTGAGCTTTTGAAGCTCTCTTGGAAATGGGCCCGACAAAGAATTCTGAGCTAACCCGAAAACCTCCAAGTTTTCACATTCACTGATCTCACTAGGAATCGGACCAGATAAAGTATTTACACCCGCCCGGATTATTTTAAGTTGTTTCAATTTACCAATGGATTTGGGAATCATGCCAGTGAGATTATTACTGTAAACAACAAGTTCACGTAATTGAATCAGCTTTCCAATGTCCTCAGGGATCTCACCATGAATGTAGTTTTCACACAAGGAAAGGACTTTAAGAGAGGAAATCATGGAAAGTTGGGTGGGGAAATCATCATGGAATCTATTTGTGCAGAGGTCTAAAACTTCCAAGTGTTGACAGGAAGCTAAACCATTAGGAATGGGACCAGATATGAAGTTTTTGGATATGTTTAACTCAGTTAAAAATGGAAGCTTACAAATGGTTGATGAAAGAGGGCCTGATAAATTAAGGCCATGAAGTTTTATAAAAATTACCTTATGATCATTGCTACAACCAACACCAATCCAATTACAAGGCAACGAATCAGATTGATTCCACGTATTGAGATTACTGCTTGGATCATCAAGAGATTGTTTAAACTCCAAAAGCACAGCACCCTCTTCGTTAATCGAATCAACAAGCACACAGATTGAGAACATAAGCAGCATCATCAATCCCAAAACATGTTTTTCAAGATCAAGATTCTTCATATTTTAACACTAAGCAATGAGAAACAAAGAAAGGGTATAACAAGCAAAGAAAGAAAGAACTCTAGTTCTGGTTTTAACAGGAGGAAAACATCATGATAACAGTAAAAGATGTAGCTATCAAGAATTCACTGTGCTGCAACCAAGAAGTGGTCCGGCTGAAGCTTGAAAGAGACAAGGTCATGAAGAAAAGCACAACGCGAAAAGGTGGCAAAAGATCATTACTTGTTAATAATCTAAACCACTCTTACGAGGTTTTGAGGATGATAATAAGCAAAAAGCTCAGTGTGGCATTTAATCAAACACTTGGAGGGCGTCCCAATTATCCCCCAATAACAACATTGAACCACAAGCCACAAGCTTAAGTTAATCATCAAAAAGCGCAAGACAATTAAATTACATCACAAAAAGGTTTGCAATCAGTGACATAAATGAAAGGATGGGCAAAGCAATAAAATCAATGGGTGAAAGAGATAAGAAAGAGAGAGAAACCACATGCATAATTGCACACACAAGAACCACCATTTCCCCCCAACAAATGCAATGAGAGAATTGATTTAGAGAGAGAAAGGCACAACACAAGGGTACAAGGGTGTGAGTGTGATTGACAAGAAAATCACGAAAAAGGGGGTCAACAGTTGAACACCCAAGAGACACACTATATAGATCAAGAATCAAATGACCAATGGATGGATTGATTTTCTTCTTCTTCTTCTTCTGCTTCTTCTTTTTGATAATGGGTGTGAAAGAAGACGTTGAATTGGGGGATGGATAGAGACGAGACGTTGTAAAAGGTGAGATCACGATCTCCGGCATTGTTGCTGGGCCTGACAAAATGGACAATTGGGTGTTGAATTGAAGGAAAAACTTGGTATGAAAGTGAGAATGTGGGTCTTAGGGTTGATGATTTGGGTGCTACTGTGTGCACTGTTGATAGTGGAGAAGTGAGTTGGAATCTATGTGTGTGTAATCAGTAATGTGTATGGTGATAGTGTTTTCTGTGTGTCATGTTCTTGAGATTTTAGTCGTTGGATCCTTCTTTTCAACTAACATCCGTCTTATATACGTACTCTTTCTTTCTTTCTTTTCTTCTATGGATGGTAAGTGTTTAACTACTTTTCTTTATATTTTTCGAAAATTAGATAAATTCAATTCACCTTCGGTATGATAGGTGTGTTATTTTAATCGTATTCATCTATCCGTCTTTCAACCGGAGACGCATTCTAACTTCTCAGGAGAAAACCTATTGTTGAGAAAATCTCATGGCTTAACTCTAAATATTAATTATAACTTTTAATTTTGTTACCAAGTATAATTTTAGTCTAACTGTTCATAAACCTCGTTAGTTGTTTATGACGTTGCATTTGACATGATGTGTTATATAGTTAAAACAGAAGATATAAATACATCACTCAATTTTTATGTATTTTTGCCTCGAAGCTACTCAACTGGCGACAAAAACGTTATGTTGAATAACTTTAGAGAATAATATTTTTCATAGAAAATAATTAAGTTATATATTTATATGTTTAGTTGTAACTATGTTATACATCACGTCAGCAGACATGTCACGTGTTACTTATAAAAAAACAAACGGTGTTAACGAATAGAGAGACTAGATTGTTATTAGTAAAAAAAAATTAAAAGTTAAGATTAATACAAGTCAATTGTTAGTTTTGATTAATATTAGACAAATAGTCACTAGTTTGGATTATTAAAATGTAATTTTTTTAATAATTTTTTAGAAACAAACATTTTGAATTTATTAGATAAGTATAATGATAAAAACTGTTAAACAGAGCCTTAGAATTGAAGCAATAATTAGTTAACAAAAATACAATTTACTTATGAGATTTAGTTCGTGTAGCCAACGTGGTAATATATTTATATGTGTATGTTATTTTGGGATGTAGCGAGAGACTTATAGATCAATGGATTTGAATTTGATTTTCCATCATGGGATATAAAGTAAATGGAATCCAAGAATGTGGAAGTAGGAATCTTGATGGGGCAACATTATGTAAAAGAAATACTTCATATAATAGTTTCTAAAGTGTTTCATAAAAATCAATTTTTTTAATATTTAGAGTCGTTTAATTATTACTATGTTTTACGGTCCAGTGTAATATTTAAAAAATATTTAAGTTTATGTACAAATAGAAAAAACAAAAGAGTGCATAACAAAGTCTTGGATCAAAGTGACGTGACAAGGTAAATAATTTGATTTTGGAGTTGTAGACACTGCCGTGTGATGTCTACACCCAAAACCAAATTGGTTAGTGTATGATATGTCGGGCGTCATACCAAACGCCTGGTCAAATTTTAGGTTTTGATGTTTTAGGGTTTGGAGTTGTATACCTTGTTTAGTTATAAAGCTACACATTAATAACAATAACTTGTTTTGTTGTAACACCTTAAGTAAAGCTCATGTGTAGGATGGTGAATGAAGATAAAATGCTTCGGATAAAACACAAACAACATGTCTTAAACATTTTAATATTAAGTTTTGAAAATATTGCCCATAAGATAATATTAGGTCATGGTAGTATTAATGGCTTAGATTGTTTGTTTCGCGAGCAAATGTCTGAATGGTTCAGACATTTGCCTCTAAATGGTTAAACAGTATACTAATGCTTAATGGTTAAGATCTCTTATCTGAATTGATAAGACATTTGTCTTTCAATAGTTTTTTTTTGAACGGCCAACGAATAATTTTTTAAGTCCGGTCACTAGGGTAAACCCATTGGCGAAAGGCCACCCACGCCCGCGAACACAGACAACGCTGGTGACCAGGCTCGCCCACCATTCCAAGGGAAACCACCACCTAAAGGTCCACTGTGGTAAAACCCTTGACCCACTAGAAACATATTGCATCTAGTGAGACTCCAACCCATGACCTCCACTTTGAAAAATCATAGAATGTCTCCTCCTAAACCAGTTGATCTAGGACTCATTGGGTCAGACATCTTAATGGTTCATCCCTTAATGATTCAGACATTTTATTGGTTCAGCACTTAATTATTCAGAAATTAACAAACAACTCTTTATTCTAACTTAACAAACCCAGAATCACGATAGTACAACGAAGAATAAAAGATAACCAACATCAAACCTAACAAGAAAGACTAAACATTACAATGATGAACAAAACCAAGGAAAATATCACCATAAATCAAACCCTAAGACAAATACACACAAGATGATGTAGATTTCTTCAAATATCATCATACCTTCAGCAGATGAATGATGATGATGATGAAGATTTAACGAAACTTAACTCATTAATTTAGGATAATACATCGTTTAAGCTACTAGAGGATAACTCTTCTGTATCACTTTTGTATATTCTTTTTAAGAGTAAAGATGCCTTCTCAATAGACGCATCATTTTTAGCCCATATAAATTCTTCAACAACCCACTGAATGGCTATCAACAACCCTTCTTTAACAGCCTATTAAACACTTTTAACAAAACAAAATAAAACACCATTAATAACAAAATAAATATATGTTTGATACAGAATTGATAAATAAACATACATATTTCAACGATTACTCTAATTGGAACTAATTTATTTATTGGTCAAGGATGTTCAAAAGCTTATTAATTAAACTCATATATGAGAAGAAATTTCTTGTCAAAGTGATGGTTATGACCACGTGGTTTATTGTTTGATATAAGCCAATAAAAGATGAACGTTAGAACAATGTTATTAAGATCATACCAGACTACTCATCTAGCATATTAAATGATTTAATTTGGTGTGTGAACGTCTCTTCAGTCAACTAGCCAATCTTGATAGTTCATTGGTTTCTTTCGTCTAGTATGGTCCAAAAATGACAATCTTAGGGCCAAAAAAATTCATTTTTACGTTTTCAATCTCAATAAAAACTTATTTTTGTTCAAATTATATATATTATTGATTTATTGATGCGAATGAATTCAATCGTTTTTTTAGGTTCTGCATGTCTGTTGAATCAACTCAAAATGAAATCCTAATTGTTATCGTTTTATTTTCCTTCTATTTGTCTACACACTACAACCTTAGTACAACAAAAAAAACATTTTTTTAAGATTAAGCGTAAGTGGGTTTATGATTATGGAAAGACACCACGAGCTATCACGCATGCTCTAGCATTACCTGATGCGCCTTTCATTACGACTCATTGGTTTGGTTTTACTATATAACTCCTTTTAAATAACTCTTCCATAATCTTTCATTTCTCTATCAACCTTTACTTGTTTATGTTTTATAAGCTATACACTTGATTATTATGAGCAAAATACTACCTTGAGCATTAGAGTTCCCTCGGGCCCTCTAACGTAGATTTCTTTGTGTGTTATAGCTAGGTTCTAAGCTCGGGAATGAATCGGGGACACTAGATTCGGCTGGACCCAACGAATGTACCCGACTCGAAATTGGTTGTAGCAATAGTATCATAGAAAATTATAATTGTTGAGCAGGAAGTAGACAAATAAACCCATCACAAATTGTAATAAATTAGTCAAGTATAGATATAAGTATACGAATTAATTGCTTATATTATGCATCTTTCATGCAACCCTCTTGTATATCTAAGAAAACTCAAAGCATACATTGGACAATAACCAAATAATAATGTTATGTTGAATGTTGAGTAAAGCATGACATTTACAAAATTACAAATAGCAGTCAAACGGTATCATCTCTTCCCCTAAATACATGATAAAAAAAAGCTCCTCTACAAACAACATTCTTGGTTTCTTGTCACGCGATCCACTATTGTCCAGATAAAATCGTAGGCCAGCACGAAACGTTACACGCAATGCAGAAACATTGAGTTAACCACATGTGAATATAGGCTTTACAAAGTATGCACAAATATGATTAAATGCATGCATTAACTTTGTAGATGTCATAGCAAAGTAACTTTATAGAGGTGTGAGTCATATCAATCCTTCAAATGAATGTTTTGCTTCCAACATTGGTAACTCTTATAATCACAACCTTGATAGCCCGAAGACTAATTCAAGTCACCACCAAGAAGTCCCAATATATAACCCCTTTTGCATATCTATGTTACATACCGGATAATATGCACATCAACCTTTAAAGTTTAAACGGTAAAATGTGATTTGGGATGCCAAAAAAATGCGAAGTGTTATTCAGTATGATACAAATAGGCAATTCGTCAACATCATTAATGCTTGAACAATTCTCATTAGCACTTAACAACTGATGAAATTCACTACTTTGGGTGTGTATCATATTGACCATTCATCATCAGGTTCGTAAGGCTACGGTTATTCCTCTTAAAAGATGCATAAAAAAGTATGAAGGAATATAATAAATGTTGACAAAGGGCTCCAAAAAACATAAATCTGGACAATCTAATAATACCGACGAAAGATGCATTATTAAGACGTGGGGTGGAGTTGGGTTCCTTGGAATGTAGCTTATGTTTCGGTCACAACGATCGGTTGATCATGTCCTTTCTTCATGTAACATGACTATGTTTGTTTGGTCTAGGATTAAAGCATGGTGTGGAGGTCCAGCACAGATTCCTTCGTCAATCCGTCAAGCAATGATTGACTTGGACAACTTTATTGGCAACCAGAAGTTAAAAACCATTATCCATTGCATTTACATGGCGACGTAGTCGCATATCTGGAAGGCTAAAAATGACTTGATATTCAATAATAGATTGGTTAATCCTACATTGGCAGTGAAGAAAGTTATAGTTAACATGTATTGATAGCCTAAAAACAAGACGAGATTAAAAAACTTAGATTAACATCATTGGTGTAATTTTGATTTAAATAACTTCTTGGTGTAATGATGTTTGGGCTAGCATCTTGCTAGTAGTCTTTTAATAATATGTTTTTTGTGTTGTCGTTCAAAGAAAACTGATCAAATTCACTCAACTATTTTCTTGCAAATGTAGGTTTATCATGTCAACCTCATCATTTAATAGAAGTAGTATACTTTAAAATGTTATGCAATTAACATAAGCGTGCATTAAGTTAGCTAGTTTTACATACGTTTGTTGATCGGATAGTTTAATGTCATAACATTTTTTTCTTGCATTGTAAAGGAAAAGAATGTATGTTTGACATCAAAGTTCAACTTATCTAACTTGTGATTATAAAACTAACCGACAACGCTAAAATGTTTAAAAAATAATAATAGAAACAATAAGTGTTAACATTTTAAAACGTAAATAAAAAACAATTAACACTCATGTATTGTAGGATGGAGCTAGCATGGTGGAACGGTTCATAAAACACAAATGTGATCTACTTCGTAAAGCACTTTGGTTTTTTGCAGTCCCCTTCGGTCTTAGACCATCTCCGATAAGGAGTTTGTGGTATTTTTGTGTCTATATAGTTGTTTTTTGTTAGGGTTTTGTTTTTTGATGCAAAAGTTCATCATCATGAATTTGAAAAAATGTGTGATGGTCCAAGTGTACTTTTTGTATATAAAATAAATAGAGTGAAAGAAAATAGTGGATGAAAAAAAAACAGTGATGATTTGGCAAAAAAAATTGATGTTTTTGAGTATTCTTGTTGGGGATGTTTTTAGATATTATAAAAAACTAATATTTCTTTGATGTGGCAGGTGATTAGGAGCGTTTTTAGTGTTTTTTTAATACTCTATGATGCTCTTAAATGGCATTGGGTTCCATGATGAAGTATCATTACATATCTTTCTAGTATTTTGTTGAAATGTTATATGATTATAGTAATTCAACATTTCAATACATATTTACTCATTAATTTTAGTTGTGTTTATTTGCTTTTTGTATAAAGGAGAGAATGCAACTTGTATTAAAAGGCCTATGTGTTTGCTAGCCTTTTGTGTCTTTAACATATGCTAGCTTCTTTCTACAATACATGAGCGGTAATTGATATTTTTCATTTTGAACAGTATTACATGCTTTTTAAGTTTCAAAAGTTTAGAAGTTACCGATCATTGTTTTTTGGTTTTTTCATATAGTCTGTTAGTATCGTACTCATAAGTTAAATGAGTTGTATTTTTATCTTCATTCAATATTTTTTTTCTTTTAAAATACGAAAAAAGATTGTTATAACATTAAACTAATTGACCAATGAGATGTAAAATAGATAATCTCATATGTGTGGTTCATGTTTTTCACAACATTTTTAATTAAATTACATGTGCCTATCAAATAATGAGGTGAACACGATAAACCTACATAAGCTAAAAAATATGTCAAGTGACGTCATGAGTTGTTAAGTGTTGATAAGATAGGTTAAAGCGCTAATAGCATCGATGAATTATGTATTTTAAATATCCTATTGAATTTTTCAACATTTTATAGTTTTCTAGTATTTCAATCACATATAATGGTTAAAAGTTAGCACACCTATGATCTTGTTATGCAACATACATATGTTAAAAGGGTAGTGTAACACGACTTAGATTAGTCATCGATTTATCAAGCCTGTATTTAAAACGAATACTCATGTTGGAAGAAAAACAACATTTGCAAGATGGATATATCTCCGACATAACATGTTGGTATTTTCATTTAGAGAAGATTTTTAAATCATGTTTTTAACATGAGGAATTGATGATACCAATTTACCATTTTTTATGTAATTATGTATATGTTACATTTTACTTAACATTTAACATAATCTTATTACTTAATTGTGGGTGAAAAGCAAGCAATGGTGTGGGCAAGACAGTAAAACCACTACTCTAGTCGTGAAAGCTAGCTTGTTTGCGTCTGCTTCTTAATTTATTCAAAAGGGTTAGTAGGTGTAAAACAAAACGTTAACACCCCCTCATCTTGTGAGTACTTAGAGGTAAAGTGTGGATTTAAAAATAATGTGACAGATACCAATGTACACCACCCACTACTTTTTAAGGTTTTTTGTTGTTGAAAATCTAAAAGGGTTCATGAAAATGTTATACTGCAATCAATCAATTTCGTTATTTCTAGGGGGAATTACATATATACCCTTATAAACTTTATCAATTACATATACTCAACTTAAATTTTTAATTACATATATGCTCTTGTAAAACTTAATTAATTATATATATACTCATATTAAGAGTTTACTTACATATATTTGCTTTATTAAACAGAATTATTACATATTTATCCATATGATTATTTTTTATTAAAAATAACTTATATACTTAGTATTTGCTCTTATTTTTATTAAACTATAAATTAAGTTATGTTTTTACTTTTTACTAGCTTTTCGAGTTTTGATTATTTACTAATATTTCTATAATAATGTTTTTATGTTCTTTTTGTTTTTTACATTTTGATGCTAACTTTTTAGGTTTCTGTACGACACACTTGAATTTTTGTTATGCAACATGATCCGAACACATATTTTTTGTTGCATAATGAGACTGGAAGTGTCTCGTATGGGTACCGAAAAAATTAGCATGACAAGGTAAAAAACATAAAAAAACATAAAAAATGTTAGTATAAAATTTTTATTAAATAATCAAAACTAGAAAACACAAGTAAGTAGAAAAAACATAATTTTATAGTTTAATAAAAAAAATTAGAGTAAAATACTAATTATATAAGTTATTTTTAATAAAAGTAATAAAAATGGCAAACACGTAATATTTATGTTTAATAAAGCGGATATACGTAATTAAACTTTTAGTTTGAGTATATATGTAATTAACTAAGTTTTAGAAGATGATATATGTAATTAAACTTTTAATTTAGGGAAAAAATAAATAACAAAGTTTTTTAAGGGTACATATGTAATTAAAATTTAATTTGGGTATATATGTAATTAAAATTTTAAGTTGGGTATATTTTTTAATTGATGAAGTTTATAGGAGATATATGTAATTCTCGATTATTTCTATCTACAAATCTACAATTACCTAAACCAGCGTATGTTATGTTAAATTAAGATTATATTATTATGTATTTATGTTTATTTCTCAATAAGACTATAAATGACTTGAATATTAATAAATTGTTCGGCGAGAAGATAATTTATGTTTGTTTGTTTCTATAATTAATTAAATTTATACACATATAACTTTTGGTTACACGGTATTCATTTTAATTTTCTAACTTATGTTATTTCCACTACATACATTTTACTGATATTCAAATTTCCCTATGTGTTTTTTTATCCACGCTCCTACACTTAAAACAAAGTATCATGACTTCGTGTGTTCTTTATATATATTTAATTACGTTTTCATTTTCATGCTTCTTAAGTTTTTTATATTCAAAACCAAATCAACATAAGTTCATACAATTATCTTTTGTGTATTTAAGTACATCTAACATGCAAACAAGAAAATATCAAAATTTTAACTTGAGCTTTGATCTAAAACTAGCTTATACAAAAGTTTTTTTATCTTCTTCTCCACTAAGATGAAATCACTTACGGAACATATCAATACAAATTGCAAATCAATAAACCCACAATCAACGAAACAAAAATCTAATCTTCATAAAACATATGTAGCGATTTGTTCGAGGCCACAATTAAAACTGAAAGATTTAATAGGCACGGAGAATCGCAGAAACTATTTTGATTTTGCCAACCTTCAATGCAAGTTTCGTCATTTTTAATAGACGTTCTTGCTCTGCAAATTGGCTTATCTTCTTCACCAACAATAATACATCGATAATAAATTTGCAAATGAAAGAGAAAAATTTAAAAGAAAGAAGAGATTTAGCCCTAAATACTGAAACAAAATCGATTATGATTGAAGATGATGATTGATATTGATAAGCAGCGAGTATGTTGCGTATATGTAAGGTTGATGAAACCCTAACCCTAGTTTTTAGGCCCACTACTTTACCAAAAGCCCAAGTGTTATGGGCTTATTTGTATAAGAGTAAAAGCTTAAATAGTTAAATACGAGCCGGGCCCAAAGGAAAACTCAATACACACCTCAAGAAATCGAAGCTACAAACTTACAATGAACCTCTTGTTTGTTATAACAAAACATAAAAACCAAATGAATTAATTAAAACATATTTTAAACTTGTGTCCTAATTTGACCACTTGTCTATATTATTTTTTTTTAAATCGAACTAGTAAACTATCAAATCGAGTTATTATAAATTTTTCTTACGTAAAGAACGTAGTGGAGGAGAAGACATGGGTCGAAATTTTTACTATATTTAATAAAAAAATGTTAATTATGTTAAAAAAACTTATATAAAATTCACGTCAGCTTTTCACATTAGTATCAAAAAAATTTTAAAAAAAAAACATGTTAAAGCTTATAGCTATAACAAAAAATAAAAACCAAATGACTTAATTAAAACATAGTTTAAATTAGAGTTATCTAATTAAATACTTGTAAAACTTGTTATTATTTTATAAAGTTACAATGATGCTTAAAGAATCAACATTTTTGTTTCTTTATTACTTGTTATGTCCTTTTACTCTTTTAGAGTTTGAAATCAATAGTGACTACCTAATATTGAAAAAGATGTTACAACCATTAAGTTGTTTTACCTAAACAAATTGAAATGGTGGTTTACTTCTTCCACCTAACACTCATAGAGCATGCATTCGATTTTTTTCTTATAGTTATACTAAAAATCATTATTTTTTTTCAAATCAAATAATATTTTTCATATATTTATCATTATCTTTTCTCTTTTATACATTTACAACCACTTTAAAAATATTAAAAAACTTATGGGGGCTTGTATCGTGTTTCTTCATATTAAGAAAACACTGTACAATCCTTATAAATTCCACATCTAGTTTACTCACGATTATTCATTATAATATAGTGTCTCCACTCACATAAAAATATATAATATAGTGTCTCCACTCACATAAAAATAAAGAATAAACTGTGAATGCTCTAAGGGCATGTTTGGAATTGTTTTTGAAAAACTTCTTATGATTTTTTGTAAGACAAAAAAACAAAAATGTCCCTCCAAAAATCACCATAAGTTACAGTGGAACTTATGATGATTTTTGAAGGAACATGTTGTCTTTTTACCCTCTAAAAAATCATAAGGAATTTTTCAAAAGCTTAGTCAAATATCACCTATGAGATCTTAATCTTGGTCATTCAACTATAGCCCGAAGAAATACGAAAACTTACATACATGGACCTTGTGATTTGTGGTAAATTATTGATTTAATCTCTAAATTTATTTCTTTTATGTATTTGATATCTAATAACGTTATTTTGATTTCAAGCATTGTCCTTATGTTTAATGATATTAATTTGGCTAGTTAGTTCAGATAATCTCTTGTATATTAATCCTCAAAATGTTATCATATTGTTTAACATTATAATATTGATGCCGAGTATAAAGACGATGCTAAACGACTTTGTAATATACTCGTACGGTAGATTGCTCGCTCCTTTGCGCTAGAAAATTCTATTTGTGCCACTATGGATGCAATTTGTTTACATTTTAATCAGGTTCAATACAATGAATCAAACATAAATTAAGTTGTATTTGCCTGAAAACTACTACAAAACCCGTCCTTAGGATATAATATTAAACACTTTTATATGCTAATTACAATACAAGAATTGAAAGGAAATGATAAATACAATACTATTACTAATGAAATAAATAAAACACATTAATATATAGATGAAGTAGAAGATGATGGCTGAGGATTCATGTACTACATGTTTTCTAAGATACAACAATCAAAGTAGTTGTACAGTTGGGTGTAACATTCTAAAATTTTGATATAACCAGTTAAACGAGTAAAAAGAATGTTGCGGTTTGAAAATAAAGTATAGAAATAAAGCTCATTAAGTGTCATTGCTATTAGACAATGTATTGGGGTCTCACGTAGATATACATTGTCGAGAAAGAAGCATTAATGTATAAATTTGTCATACTATTTATTAGATCTGACCTAGATCTATGCTTATATGTGGATTATGAATCATTTAGAATGATGAAGTTAATGTTTTTAAGTATGCATGTTTACAGGCGGATATAGAATACAAGTTCAGGGGTAACGTATTTTTTTTTACCTTACATGCAGTGGCGGAGCCAAGAATTATTTCCTACGGAGTCGCTACTTTTTAATAATTAGTTTCTAACGAAACAACATAGAAAAAATCGGGTTGTTCGATTGAGCAGAGTCGAATCAGGTCGGAGTAGACGTAACTAATTTGATTGTAAAAAAAACTTTTATTTTATAGTTTTCCGTACGTGTCTTCATCTTTTGATGCTTTCTTTCATAGCAAAACGATTCATGTTCTCTAAAATTTAAATTTAAACAATAACTAGAATCACTAAATTAAACATAAAATGCCTGTGATAAACAAATAACCATATAAGAACATTCATTGTAGATTCATACACTTATACATCATCTATTTTTATTTTATTATCATTTACTTTTAAAATTGAGTTTTAATAAATTTTCATAAAAGTTTGAATTTGAGTTGTACTCTAATCATTCTAACAACATTCATACAGTTTCGATACAGATTATCAATTCTTTTAAACATTGATAATATACTAGTATTAAGCACTCGTGTTGCAACGGAAAGTGTATGAACCATGCCAAGTAATATTAATGGCACATTACCACCAGTGATCACCAACACTGAAGAAACCAATAAAATGAAAAAAAACAAATTGAATGAAAAGTAGACGTAAAACATTAAACAATACACTTACGCAAGCAAAAAATAAAACAAAAAGTAAATTGATGTAGGACCAGGGCGTTATGACGTGACCGTTAAACTGGGAAAAATAGGTGAAAAACGTTGAACCACACACACGTTGCGGCGTGTTAACTTATAAAATTTAGACCTAAACATATAACGGAAAATTTGTAAAGTTTGAAAAGTATAAAGGTCCAAAGTTGAAAGTAAAAAAAAATATTGAAGCTAAATTATAAAATATGTAAGAGTATTGAGTTAAAATAAAAAGGTTAAAGATTAAAAAAATGGGTACTTCTCATTAAACACATAATACAATTTACAATGCATACAAATAATTAGTATATATATAATTTTTATTTTTGGGCTTATTATTGTATTGGGTTGGGTAATGAGTATTTTGGGTTTTTTATGTTATTTGGTAATGAGTATGGTTATTTACTTATTTATGTTTTTATAGAATGTATTATTTTTTTATAAATTATTAGACATTTATTTATAAAATTTAAAACTTTTTATAAAGTGTCGAGTTTAAAATTTCTTTTAGAGGTAATGTAATTTATTTTCAGGTGTAACGTAAAATTGAAACTTTCTTTTTACATTAAATCGTAAAAAAAATTACACTACTCGTAACAGGTTGAGGGGTAGCAGAGACTACCCCTCAATTACATATATGTCCGGCCTTGTGCATGTTTGTAGATCTAGAGATTTATCATCATTGTTTTAGGATGAACTATGTCTTTATGTTATTTTTTGGGCTTATATGCATGCATACATATTTGTTTTCATTTAATTCTCAGTTTCACAAGTAAGGTTAATAATTTTGTGATGAGTGATTTTAGAATGAAATTGATTTGAATATGTGCATGAAATAGATAATTTGAAAACCCTAGATAAGTATGTCCTATATCTATTAATAAACATCATGCTTGATTGGAAATAAAATGAGAAATGACATTTACAATACTCGAAAAAGAAGGATTTCACACCTGCATCAACCATGTTACCCGAATTAGAACTTCCTTAGCAAAATACAAGACATGATACTCAGTCAAATCTAGGTTCTTTCATTCGTAGGTGGATTTCTCACTCGCATATGATTTAATCTAGGTACATTCATTCATGACTGTTTAGAATTAAACAAATCTCAAGAATAAGTGTTCATCGGAATGTGAAAGTGTTCACCTAAATGTAAAATGGTTCACCTATATATAGATTTATTTCTAATAGATCTATTCACCGACATGTAAAGGTTACCTTAGTCACCCGCATGTACTTTCACTGAATCTAAACCTCCTTACTCATATTTGAGTATAAAAGTGTATGCTAGAAACCTTAAACACCCAAAGGTGATTGTGTCTCCCACATGATTTAGCTACCCGCGTGTGAACTATTCACCAAACCTACTTTCTTCTACTTGAATCTAAAGACGCTTAGAATAATTTCACACTTGTACACCTTGGCAAATAGTTGCAAAGGAGTTGAATTTTGACCTAGGAATGACTTTTGCAATGATATGATTTCCTAGGTACCTTATATCTGATACATTTGTGATATGCATATGGAATGGAATGCATGATTTGTTAAGGGAATTAATGAAAAGTATTATGCATAATGAAGTAAAAAACTAATGGATAATGAATAACAGTGGAGCCTAAATTAAAAGGAATGTGAGCCCTAACCTTAACGTTTTGCAATCAATGTAATGGAACGAATCTTATACTTGTGTTGACTAACTAGGATGTGGCCTTTATGCATTGGGAGTCAAATGGAATGAAATGGACCATATACATGTGTTGACTAACTAGAATGGGTCTTCAACTATCCGGGGCTTAGCTAGTCCCGATAGTATTCACTTGATTCGGGTCAAACGTTTGTTGTTGGTCTATATATGGGGTTTTGCTTTGTGCAAACCTAATGATATGGCAAGTGAAAAGATAATGAAAGAATGAAAGAAAGATAATAAATATAATAACAAATGTTATGAAACCCGTGTAGATATGTATGTATGGTTATTGCGTGCTTATGAATGAAAGTAAGAAGTTATTTTACTAGATATAAAATTAGAAGTCACTCACCAATACTGATTTTTGTATGTATTTTGGCAGGTAAGTTGTTGAGCTTATGAGGATTATTGGCGACCCTGAGGGTGGACGATTGTTTAGGGCCCGACCTTATTAAAACCCAAATCTTAAAAATTTTGTTTGTATATACACATACACACACATACATTCACGTATATTTAAAAAAAATCTATGAACTCTTAATAAACTTATTAACAAACTCAATAACATTTTATTTAATTTAGTCTATTTGACGTTAACAAGAGCCCATTAACAATTTAAATTGCTTAGCCCAATACCGTTTATCTAATTTAAACTTAAATTAATATAATAATTTTTTTTTAACTGCTGGTTAATTGTTAGTTGTTAGTATCACCAAATTATTAAAATTCATTCATGCCAAAGTTTTGAACCTTAAACCTCCAAGAGAGACAAAAGCCTCTCACCTCCCCCTTAACAACTAGGCTAAAAAATCATTGGCAAATTAATATAATAATACCTAAATAAAAGAACATTCAAGATTTCAATTGCAAAAGTGAGAAGACCTATCAACGATCAACTTTGGCACTTTGATTATATTATACAAGCTATTCGCTTTAGATCTTTTTATACGTTTTATTATAGGGTGTCTATGTTTTGTTTTTGCCCATGTTTTTTAGGAATTCTTAAAGCCAACCTGATGAGTATTGTATGGAGTTTCAAGTTACTTGGCAATTGAAGACTCACATTTTCGTTTATAAATAATAAATGTTTATTTTAAATGATAATATAATGTTATATTATTCATTTTAACTTTATTTCAGACATGGTTTGAGTAAACACAAGCTTTAAGAATTGATATATTATTCATTTTAACTCTATCTCAAACATGGTTTGAGTAAACACAAGTTTTAAGAATCGATATATTATTCATTTTAACTCTATTTTTGACGTGGTTTGATGCGTTGTAAATCTTTGACATTATAGAACCTAAATGTTATAAATAACATATATTAACTATTGTTAAATATATTTAGCTATTATCCAAAGTTAGAAAATCGTATTTTCCTGTTCTGTTAAAAACTTATGTTTTACAAATAATAAAAAAAACATATTGCATTCGGTGAGTTTCATTTGTTGCATTCTTCCTGCTTATAGCGCAAGACATCTTCGAGAGGAAATTTTTAGTAACATAGAGACGTACAATCTTTATATTCATGAACAATATATGAAATATATCATATAAAATAATTATTTATTCTTCAAATAGGAACTTAAATATATTATATAAAATATATCCTGCTAACATAAATCCCCTTGGATTTATCTTTTGCTTATCACTTTAACCAATATTATCATAACCTCATCAGTAACGCGTTACTTGCTAGTTTGGTCAAATTTGAAATGATGTGACAACTAATATGAGTATATTTGAAATATATAGAAAAAACAATAAATGATTATAGATACTTAAACACAACCATTTAAACTGATGTTTAAAAAACCAGATTGAACAGGGAACCAAAGATCTTACAATCAACGGTTGGGACCATTCATACCGGATAACGTCATAAATGATAGAAAAAATAAAGTATGAATAATGTAATATTAAACTAATTGGAAAATAAGATTTTAAAAAAGAAAAATCTAAAAAAATTCCGGTCCAATCATTAGTTCCAGTTCATCCAGTTTTCGGTCCAACCAATATGATTGGCCGGTACAACCCGATTTTGAAAAGAGGGATTCAGACATTCAATGAAGACTGGTATCAGTGGCTCCAGCTTGGCATCAAGCTAGGCGCCAAAGGTGGGGTCGGTCAACAAGTTTTAGATCTACCGACTCTTGTGGCGTCGGTTGCGCCCCCTCTATTGCACTTTTGATTTTCACTTGTAATTTTTTGAGAGTTTTCCGTTGATATTTTGTGGTTTTGTAACTCCTTTTAAGCTCAAATTATGCTCATTTTAAGTTATCACGATCTCGCAATATCTATAATGCGTTTCTTGATCTCTCAGCTTCCGATTTTCATCCCATTTCTTCTATAATCTTTGTATTCTTTATTTTTATCCTACAAACATATGAATATCCCAAAAGTAACTTCAATTTCCATAAGTTAATACGTAAAACACCAAAATAAAACCTTTAAACATTGAGTGTTAACAATTCGATCACAATTAACTGATAAATTGTCGTTATTTGTAACACCCGGCCCCTCACGTCAACAATATTGTCCGCTTTGCCCACCAGGAGCTCACGGATTTGCTTTTGGTTGCCCGGGTGAAAACTTCTTAGGGAGGTCACTCATCCCTGGATTGCTTCAACCTGAACACGCTTACCTGTGGAATTTTCCTCTCAAGCACAGCCAATACGCCTAAAACGTGTTGATGATGTTAGAGATCAGACATTCCTTATGAACCAGGAATCTCTCCTGTCCACGGCCGATGTAGGATATGTGTAGGGTGTCATATTATTAAAAAAATAAAAAGTAGAGATATGTAAAAATTTTAAAAAGTGATAACATGATAAACTAGCACGATCAAGGTTTGGGCTCTAATGCATGAGCGGCTTTACAGTGTTTGAAAATAAGTTGTCACTTAATTCCATCAATTTTTTTAGCCTCAATCCAAAACAATAATGACATATACCTAATATTCATATATTTGATTTAATTTCAACAAAAAATTTCTTGTTTTAGTGATAACGTGTATGCTATCATTATCATATAGTTTAAAAAAAGAAATGGAAGAAATAGTAGTATTTTTGAAGTTGTGAGGTTGGCCAAAAAGGTTTTCTGAAATTGTAGCTTCTACTCCTCATCTTTTTGTAGAGAGTTGGAGGGGAGGGTTTGTGTATGGTTTAAACCTTTTTAACAAATAATAACTTGTCCAACTAAAGTTTAAACCTATTAACGATGTTAGTTTGATATGAAACGCAACCGTTTATTTTTTAATTTGTTTTGGTGATTTGTAGGTAGAAATAAACTTTAAGGCTCAAAGATCAAACGCTATAAGCAGTGAAGAAAAGGGAAAGGGGGAGAACCACTTTGCTTCCCCGACGGTTATCCTGCGGTATGCAAATTTCAAAGACTGTGACGACCTCTTGTCTTCGCGGGTTACACAAAATATATATGTACGTGTATGTTAATGATTTACACCTCAAGCAGTGAAGTTTGTAAAATAGACTTTACACCCCAAGTAATGATCTTTGGTATTTGATATTGTAAGATATCCAAAAGCTTATAATAATCTCATATTCATGGTTAGAATGCGTTCGAATTCATTTATCTTGATTTTATAGACTAGTCAGATGTTTTGTTATATGTATTTTCGTTGGGTTTTTGTCAATTTGACACAGGGTGGAATTTTGTGTTAAACTTTATTTTAACCTATCATTATTTTATGAAAATGACTTGCTATAATCACTAGTGAAAATAATTAAATTATAATACATGATTAAAAGACTAAAAGAAATTCTTCCAGTTTCATCAACCCTAGCATCCCAATGAATTAAAGAGTAACTAGACGTCGTTTGATTATTTAGTGACCTTCTAAGATAAACAATTTTGATTCTACAATTTCATTTTATCGGTGGTAATGATGAATCGATCTATTGATCTATTATAGATATGAAGGATTTTTGTGGGCAATTGGATGTCTTCTTCACCCAAATTACAAAGAAACCCACATTTTACAATCTATGAATTGATCTATTAATTGAATCCTTTAATTTGTTTCTTTTTTCTTATATGCAGGAAATAAAACCACACTTTACAAGCTGCACATTGTTAATTTTTGTTGCAAAGCGATGACAAACACAACCCTGAACCTTTGTAGACGTGCTTACGGTGTTTGGTTAATCTGATATTTGATTTATGTCCAATGTCGATGATGATGAAGTTACATTCATCTGAGGCACTTTGAGTCTAGGGGTGAGCAAGAACCAGTTCTTTACAACCGGAACCGTCAGAACCGGTTAGATCGAACCGTCAAGAACCGGTTGTATTAATATAGGTTCGGTTCCCAGTTCTACAATATGCGTATACAGTTCTCGGTTTGGTTCCGATTCCAAAACCGGATATGTACTTAAAACCGATAGCCTATAAAAAGGTTGAATGCTAATAAAATACTAATATTTGTGGAGCAAAAATTACTAGTAATTAACCTAATAGGCTTGTGATCGTATCTTCTGCTAAACTTCAATACACTATTCATTTTCAATCCTTCATAAATCGAAGTAAATAGTAAATATACCCAACCAAATACACTATTGGAGTACAATGTTCATTGACATCAGATGAGGTTGTTATTGTGGTTTGTGTATCCAAATTGTGGTTTAATTTGAATATTTATTTACTCTTTTTAATAAATCATCACATCATGTCTTTATTTTAGGTTCTTCAACTAAAACCAGTTCGTTACCGGTTATTCAACATGACCGGAACCGATTTACCCGGTTAGGAACCGAACCAATTATGTTACTATAAGATTTGGTTCCAGTTTTCATATTTAGATTATCCGGTTATCGGTTCCAACCGTATCCTATTCGGTTCTAGCCGGTTCAAACCGGTTGCACACCCCTATTTGTGCCAATGCCTCAACAAGATGTTTTTATAATGTTGTATAATGTTGTGGTTTTTTCGGCTGTGATAATATTCTTAACATGGTCTTAGTCGCTTTAGTCGCTTTGGTTTAGCAGTCATTTTTGGCATGTAGCCACAACCAACATTAATATTAAGGCATGATCTAATTTTATTGTTCTGAATCCAATTCTTGTAAACTTTTGTTGTTATTCACTCAATAGGCGATGACAATGTAAAAAAAATGATATGTTTGTTGTTATGATACGATAAATGCAATGTTTGCAGTCCAAGTGAATTACCATTTTTTAGCCATTTGTTATTTATAATTTCCTAAGAGCTTTGTTAATAAAAGTTGGCTATGATGTTCAAAGTTTAAACTATCTGTCGTGTGCGTAATGCACGCCCGTGGACAACACTAGTTAGCATAATGTTCAAAGTTCAATTCTCATATCCTCACATCTTATTTTTTTATATGTTTTAGTAATATTTTGAATTCTTTATATGTTTTGTGTTTACTTATTATTGTTTACATGTTTTTATATATTTTTTAAGTTTTTATCGTAGGTTTAAAAGTTTCAATTTCTTTAGTGGTTAAACACCAAATTTATATATAAATCATACTAGAGCTAACACCAGACTTTACCAAAATCTTTTTTATTCCAACAACTAGACAACCATTGTAATTTTACTACGCCTTCATCTTGTGTCTTTTTCATATATATTCCTTACCATATTAATATGCATATTATTAACGTTTAATTTAATTTATTAATGTTTTACCAATATATGTAACTATATATATAAATATATATA
>BJCM01240916.1:0-10299 GCA_018326385.1 Flaveria bidentis | reverse complement strand
ATATATATATATATATATATATATATATATATATATATATATATATATATATATATATATATAATACATTAAATTAAAAATATATAAATTTAAAGGTTGTTTAGACTAACGAGAACGTCAAGCTAGATGTGAATATTTAGCTTAAGCTCGTTTACTATAGGAGTCACAATATGAGCTCGAACTTGTTTAAGCTAGGGTTGTTCGTGAACCAAACCAAACCGAACGCAACTTTGCTCAAACGTTGTTCGGTTTCAACTGAGCGGCTCGGTTCAGTTCGAATTTACAAATTCGAGCGCAAACTTCATGCTCGAACTTGATTCGGTTTTAAACTGAGCGTTCAGTTTTGCTCGGTTTCGTGTTACAATTTAAAACAAAAGTTCAACTTTCAAGTTTCAACCCTAGTATATTCCCCAATGGTTCTACATATGTTCATTAAAAATCATATCACTAAAGAAAAATCTAACCTCAAAATATCACGATTATGAACAACTGAACAAAGTCGGACTTCGAACAAGGTCGGACTTTAGACTTCGGAAGCGGATTGTCGGAGGAGGGATGCACGATCAGACTGTTGCCGGTCAGATTGCCAAAGGTCAGGGCTGCATGTCGGAGTGCCGGAGGTCATGGGTTGGCAAGTTGAAGTGCCAGATGTCGGCACCTCGGTAGATGATAGGGAGGTGGGGGATATGAGGGACGGTCGAAGAGTGGAGATGGGTGACATGGTGAAAGGAATTTGAAATGTGAACTATAATTTGATTAGAGAATTAAGACTTTTATATTTATGGTTGTTGATTTTTGATTAAATATTTAAATAGTGGTAATTGGTAATAACTAAATAAATTAACAAATATGAAATATTTAAAAACTAGATTTAAAATGATTCGAGCGAAATCAAACGAGCGTACCTTTGCTCGTGCTCGGTTCGTTTTACAACCAAGCCAAAATTCAAACAAGCAAAAATCTGAGTTCTTTTCTGAACGAGTTCGAGCATCGAACTATTTGAACAGCTCTAGTTTAAGCTCCGCTCAAGCCAAGCTTTTGACAAGCAACTTTGACTCATTTATGCTCATAATCAGTATTAAATGTTCATGTTAGTTTATATAGTAAAACATGCTGGCAGAACAATTATCAAATTATGTATTTGAATTTGGTTTTCTATATTCTTCTCATGTGATCTGATATGACCCCACCCAAACCAAACAATAACAAAAAGAAAATTATTATTTGACCACAACCGACGCTTATAATTTCTGAACCCCATAAAAAAAATTATTGGTCTAAACCTGACTATTTTTTTTCTTTTCCACTGTGGGTGCTTTAAAGGACCGGACTTGATTTTCAATTGTGTATGCACACAATGGGGTCATCACTGATTACAAACCTCAAATATCTATAGTGCACAACTTAAATTAAATTCTCTGTCATCATTCTTATTTGTCAAATTAATCTTATTGATTAAGGCTGATGGGTTAATGGCAGTTGCAACTCACAAGCCCATATAAACATATTCAACTAAAACTATAAAATGTAAAACCACACATGATAACTCAATGTCTCAATGAATGCAGAATTGCAATACTATTTCAAGTTGGTAGCATGTGTAGCCCACATAATAACTATCTCAAGAAACAAAGAAAGCCTGCCTCATCTTAATTGAAAATTTTTAATCTTATTTTTATATTTATTATAAGTGTGTTTTTGATTTAAAATGTATTTCTTTACATCCAACTAAATAAAGAGTGTATCTGGTGTTTGGTTTAACACCTGCTTTACAAAGGGTTCCCAGAGGGGCTGAATCCTTTCGTGATATGTTGTAGCAAAAGGAGAGGTTTTGTATGGGACTTCAAGACTCTTAGAGGTGAAAACCCAATGCTAGGGTTTCCAAAGGACGTGTGTTATGGCGAGGAGACAAGGAGTAGGCTCATGAAAAGAAGAAATATAAAAAGAGAGAATTATAAAAATAGTTTATGTGACTTGATCAAATTGAATGTTTGGTCTTTAAGAATGAAAAATTACAAACTTAATCCAACTTTTATTAAATAGTTGCACAAATAGTCCAACTTTCAAAGTAGACGCACTTTGGGACCTTTGCCCTATCTATGTTTTAAACCCACAATTAAGATTGTATAGTCAATAGTTTGGATTATTAAAATTCATTTTTTTTATTCTTAAATATATATAAATATATTAAAAAAACAAAACAAAAACATGTTAACTATATTTAAAAAATAGAAGAAACCAAAATTTACTTCACTACTCAATATCAGCATAAAAAAGGAAAAACTTTCCAAAATTGAAAAAAATATGTTAAAGGACGTCTTAAAACCTTTAATTTAAATAAAAATATAAGCTAACTAGCTTAATTGAAACATTCTTTTAACTTGAATAACCTAATCAAAATACTTTTAAAACCAAGTTATTATTTATAAAATAAAAAATAAAAACTCTTAAGTGCTCATATTGTGAAACGTAAAAACTTCTTGTTGCTAATCGTAGTTATATCGTAGAATTGGTTTTGTGTTGATCTTGAAAAACACATTGAATAATAGTTATTTTCTTGGGCTTGATTCAAGTGAGGTGGCCTAAGATAATAAGATTTCTCTTTTTTTTGGGTTTATTGGGTTACTTTCTGTATTTTGGGCTTCTCTGTTCTTTCTCCTTAAGGCCTTAACCCTTTAAACAGTGTAAAACCCTCATCAAAGATCTACATGCATGTAAATTATGATTTTAAAGTGTAGCCGTATGAGGTTAAAAGCCCAACCATCATGATTATTCTAAACGTATAATTCAGACTATAGCCACGTGGTAACATCTTCCCACTCTAATAGTTATTACCTATACGTAATTCCAATAATATCATGTCTTAGTATATCGTTTTATAAATTTTATTTTATTTAATATGGTATTTATTCAACACGTGTAATACATAGATTTACTACAACTAGTTTTACATATTTGATTATTTGAAAGAACACAAATAAGGCTTTGAACATCTTCTAAGTTGGGTTTTCATATTAAAGCATATATAATATGTGTTGTTACATCGCTACATGCGTGTGACCTTATATGTTCGTTGTTTCTTAGTTGTGTCATCATATGTTGTATCTTGTGCAATGGATTCGGTACTTCCTATTATGTGTCTATTAAACTTCTTATCAAGCAAATCTTGAATGTGGGTCGTCATCTTGTACATCTTGTCATGCTAAATGACAGTGCTGCTAGCGGCTATCTTATCACCGAGCCATAGAAAACACATCAAATTACCCTATTCGTAAGTGACATATATCTGATTTTTAGTTATGAACCTTAGATCAAGTAATAGCGTATTGAAGTTTTTAATGTTTTGTAAGTAGATACTTGGAAATTCATACACCAACACAAAAGCTCTTGTTTTTCAATCTCAATAAGCCGTTCTCTTTCGGCGGTTCTTATTATTTATAGTAAAAATTAATTATATTTTGAAACTTATATCTGAAAACCTTTTAATAAACTTTAGTTATAGGTAATAGATTTTTTATTTATCTATAACTAAACATGTTAATTATTCGTTAAAACATTCGCAATATTAAAAAAGCTATTATTACAAATGTAACATGAACTAGAAAAGCATTATTAAATATATGATTGGATGCAAATAAAAAATGACTTTAAGCTTTAATGCAGAGGAGTAGACATATATTATTGAAAGTGTGAATATAAAACTTTTATATTTCTCTGTAGCCTTCGCATGCCAAGAGTAGCAAACAAGCAATGGACATATAGAATAAATATTTTAAGTATTAAATTCTAAATAATCATAACTATGTTATGTCTTAGAATAGTAAGAAAATGATGTTATGAAAAGAAAAGTTATTTTTTTGTCGTTTCATGAATCAAGTATAAGTGTGTGTGAAATTTGTCGCTTTATTTGTGGACAAATACATGAAAAAAAACGTATGTCATTGTCTCGTATGTCACGGTCTCTGTGAAGTAAACTTAGGTTTGAATGTGGTAAGCAATAGTTTACGATAGTGTAGTTTAAGAGTAGTGAAGTTTTATCATTAAAAACTTAACTAGATAGGTTTATATATTTACAAATTAGTTTTAAAATGTATATCAATATCAACTAGTATTCAACCCCGAGCGTTATCACGGGATCTTCTCGTAGCGTCATGAAAACCATATTAGTACAAAAGAATAAGAAAATAATTATTACGTTTTAAGTGTCAAAATATCATAATAATTTTAAACATAAGAGTATATCAATATTATATATCGACCAAAAGTTATACAAATATATAGTTTGGTCAAATATATACATAAACTACGTGACATACCGATCAAAAGTCGTAACAAAAACATATCTATCTATTTTCATAATGTAAATAGTAATTTATTTAACTTCGTAAATCATCTAAAAAAGATTTCGAAACATGTTTTCTTAGGTACCCAATTATTAAACATTTTTTTGTTATTGACTTCAAATATTTCATATGTAACCGGTAAAAGAAGGAAAGAAAAAAAATGTTGGAAAACTCGAACCATGAACCACTACTATAGAAGAGTAGAGAACAAACCAACTAATAATATTCATAGTAAGTTACCTATTTTTATATGAGTCTATGACCTATATTATAAAGAATATTTGTGAGTGAATTAAAAAAATAACTATAATGATTATACTGTGTTTTCTCATATGATTTAATAATAAACATATAAAAAAGTATTTAGTTGAAAGAAAGAGAAAAAAAATAGTGTTTATTATAGAAACACTAATTTTTCTTCCTCTACTTACAAGAGCTTTCAAAAACATTAAAAAAAATTAACGATCAATTGCATGATCCAGATTCTAGCAACCATGAGTAATTGGACTGCCATGTGTGACCACCATCAGGCTATCATCAACCGTTGTTTCCTCATCCAAAATTTATTTACATGAAGAAACCATAGGATTTTTTGTAATTATTACGGCCTCTTCTTCGTCCTTTAGAATGGTAATTCCATCGAGAGGTTGTCGCACCCACAAATACCATCTTCCTCAAACTTGGGCTCATCTTACGACTCGACCTTTAAATAGGTCGATTCATTGAATTGGGGATGTAAATAACACGAAGGATGCTACTCCTCCTCCTCCTCCTCGTTATCATTGTCCTAAACAACAATTACTAGTTCAATTTCCTTCTTACTCATTTGATCTCTTGTTGTATTTCAAGATTACATACTTGTTTTTGGAGTAGCATAATCTTGAGGATGGGTCGGGAGCATCTCCATCACTGCCTCGGTTGACGATTCTATGAATAGAAGGTTGATCAGGACCATAGGCATGTGGTCCTAAAATATATCTACTATTGCCTCAGTAGACAAATCTACAAACATGAGTGTCTTCTATTTCATAGTGAGGCATTTGAGAACCAAAAGTTCTTGTACTACTTTATACAAATGAAAGCAACTGAACACCTCCAATTACTAATGATAATCAAAGAACATAAAATGAATCAAAGGTTCCAAGCTTCTTATACTTTATAGTTTTATAATTTTTTTACAAAAGCCCCACCTCAAATACATAAAACATTATAAGGAAATTACACCTAAACAAAAGAAACAAATAATTAAAACAAACATAATCAATATTAAATGGTAAAGATAAGATCAAATCTCCTCCTACATGGTGCCAACTTGTTAGATAAGTCTGGTTAGGTTGTTTTGGGTTGAATGCTCCTGCATCAGGTTATCTCATTTAGGTTGGTTAAACAATCATGAGAAACTGTTTTGTGATATTAAATTCATAAGTTTAATTCGTGAAATAACAACTATAAAGCATAAGGAAGATTGGGACCACAAAGCGAGAAGATATTTTGCCCATCTCCGAACCTTACTAATGTTAGAATTAAGTCAAGTATGAGGTATGAACCATGTAAGTTAGTGAACAAACCTTAGAGAAAATTTGAAGAAAATTAAAACAAAATAAGCAAATTGTTTAGTAAGCTATTTTCTTTATATTCTTCTCCCGTAAATAGGGTGCAAACGTGTTGAGCCAAGCCCGAGCTAAACAGGAGGTCGTTTAGGCTTGGGCTCGATACATTTTGAATTAAAAGAGTTATAGCTCAAGCACGGCTCGTTTAGATATTTATTTTAAAACATTGAGTTTGGCTTCTAAAAAACTTTTCAAACTTGAGCTCAGCTCATTTATTAATTAATCATTTTATTTTATATATATGTAATTTAAATTTGATATAAATTCATCTTTATATATCCCAATAAATTCTATATATAACTTAATACATATTAGTTAATATTTTATCAATAAGTCTATATATTAATACTTATAACTTGCTTTAGTAAACCCGTTTGTTACAGAGGTTGAATAAAAAAAATAATATAATAAAATTTGTTAATTATAAAATGATATTTTAAGAAATGATTGAAATTATGTATGAATGATTATAAGCAATAAAACTGTTATATCAACTTTTTAAAAATTTATTTTTAATTTTTTTTCAAAAAAACAAACATTTTGTTCTATAACAAACCGTATAAAATGTCATTTTTTTAAATTTTCTTATTATAACTCCCAAATTTAATTAATTTTGGTTTTAAAAGTTGTATTTTTAAAAATATCCAAATTTAAAATATTTCATATTTTTAAAAAAGTTTTATTCTTTAGAAAAATTTATTATTTTATAAAATTCATTTAGAGTTCATTACATAAATGGTCCTTGTGATTTATTCAAAATAACAAGTTTGGGTACTAAGGGTTTTTTCTAATAGGTTAAGTTATTGTGTTTTAGTTTTTGTGACGAGTTAAAATATTAAGACTAAAAGATCTATTAAAATTTAATGAAATGACTAAAATACCCTTTGAGGGATTACTTTTGTAATTTTACTTCTTTCTTTCATTTAGTGACCATTATTGTAATTAAATATAACTTAACAAAACCCACCCCTTTTCCCATTAGCCACCATCACAACCGTCTACCTACCATCACCAGCGTCTACCTATCATCGCCACCATTTGATCCCCGTCAACCACCATCGCCACTATCGCCACCATCGACTTGTCCTATTGTTCATAATAAACCACCACTAAAAACCCTAAAATCATCAAAACGATAAAACCACCACCATCTGGCCACCATTATCGGGCACCATCACCACCTGAAATTGATGTATGAATGATGGTGGGTATGAACTTAGATGTGGTTGGAGCTTCTATAAGAGCTTTGATTTAGAGTATTGGACGTCAAATTGGAAGTTCAAGGGAAAGGGGAAGTTAATAGGGATCGAAGATGGTGGCGTTGGTGGTTGATGGCGGGTGTTCGGTTGGAAAATAACATAGGAAAGGGCCGATGTTAGTGGTGTTAGCGGCTGGTGGTGGGTGGCCGATTAGTAGTTTACTAGGGAAAGGAAAAGGGGATTTTGTGATATGGACAATGATGATGATGACAAGGGTATCGAGACAGAGATGGATGATGGTGGTCTGAGGGAAGTAATGGCTTGTGGTGATGACAATGGTGGTGGCAGGCGCTGATGTCCGGCGATAGTGGTGGTGGTGAAAGTATATCATTTAGTGATGCATTTAATATATATTTATATGTATATACCTATGTGTGTGTATATATACACACAGAGATACAGAGAGTTATATATAAATATATTATTTTAGTTAAATTACATAAATAGTCTCTCTAATTTACATAAATTGTCCTAAAATGTGAAAAGACTAAAATACCCTTATACTTAACAGAAAATTTAACGTTCTTTAGTATTAATACTCAAATTTGTTACAAAATTAAAAGTGAGTACTCAAACATGTTATTTTTTTGCTTAGTACATAAATATGTTACTTTAGATAAACCACAAGGACTATCTATGTAATTAACTCATTGTAAGGCCCCATTCTTGGGCACCTCACAGTTAGTCATTCATCGCGTATAAAACATTTTAAAACGTACATTTATTTTGCAGCGGAATTTAAAACTTTCATTAATAACTAAAAACATGTCGTTTCATTCATTTACAACATTCGTTTTCATCTCAAAATACAATGACATGTCAAAATATGAATGTCAGCCTCAAAACGCTCCCAGTAGCTTATGCATCCATGCCTGCAACTCCTCCGCATCAACAAAATACCTGCCAACTATCATGCATACAAAAGTCAGCGACGCTAAGTGAGTTCTAGTCTTTATAATAAAATACTTCATTTCCTTTAAAAACTATCTTTACATTCATTCGTGGTCATACAACATACGTACACTCAATCTATGTTCTTTATTCGTTTCGTTTTTTCATACTTTCATTGTTTCATTCTTTTATTTACTTATACTGATAATAATTACTATTATTATCTTTATCATCATTCGTTCATTCATTCATTTCTTCGCTCATTACTCTACATTACTCGAATCTTGTCTCTTGCAATATCCCCGACTCATGCTCGAAAGCTAATGTTGTGTCGGGGCCTGTACACAAACCCCCGACTCATGTCCGAAGACTGACACAGCACCAAATACGCGACAAATATCCCATTAGAGTCAATCACTTGGATTGAACTCTATCCGAGTCTGTTGCAACACAAGGTCGCTCACCTCATTATCTCGTCTCATGCAATACCCTCGACTCATGTCCGAAGACTGATACTGTGCCGGGGCCTGATAAACAAACCCCCGACTTATGTCCGAAGACTGATACAGTACCGGAGTACGCGACACGGATCTCATCATCCGTCACTTTCATGTTCACCATTTGTTATCTCATATATTCATTTCGTACTCTATCGTATTCGTACTTCCTCATCTTTCACTTCATTACATAATACTTTATGTTCGTTAATTTATTCGTTCATACATCACACCACGTAAAGTCATACATAATGTATTATAAAACATAATACGTACGTTTTGAAAACTCTTTGACGAAGAAAGATAACACATCACTCACACAAATACACATCATAATTTCATCAAATCACCATGCACATAACAAGCATAAGTCATCACGTCATAACAAGGCCTATCTCCCTATTTACCCCTTAAAACCACTTAGAAAATCCTAAGTCCAAAATGGGCGCATGGGACATTTTAGGCGCATGAGCATAAAAATTCTGAGTGTAAAACAGTCTGGGCGCATGGGCACTATTTGGGCGTTTCTACCCTGTTCAAGCGCTTTGCCACTATGTAGGTGCATGGACACTTAGCCGTTTTGGCAACTTGGGCGCATAGACACTGTTTGGGCGTCTGAGCTTACACTTAGATTATTAACACTTAGGCGCATGGGGTTTGGGCGGTTGGGCATACTTAGGCAGTTGGTCGTTGGGCGCATGGGAACACTATTTAGGTGCATGGCCCACTCTTGGGCGCATGGCCAACACTTAGGCGCATGGCCAACATGCAAGGCATATGGCCAACATGCTGGGTGCATGGGCCACTGTTTAGACGCATCAGAACATTCTGAAATGTTTTCTATGCTACTAACATCACCCGATTAGCATTCTAACACTACCCAGGCACAAAACTAACACACTAAGGGCACCTAAGCATGCTAAACATCAACACTAACCCATAAACCAACTCTAAAACATATATACACTGAACACCATCGAACAATAAGCTGAAACTCATGGTTTCACTTGAAAACATTTTCTTGGTATGCATAATAGCCCCAAACAAGTTGAAAATCAGTAAAAGAGGGGTTCTAGAAACTTACCTTGAAGCAGGTCTTCGTGCTAGTCACTTCTACTAGCAAATTAAACTCCAAGTTCTTGAAAACAACTCTAAATCATCAAGAATCTCGGTCAAGAGGTTGTGAATTCGGTTTAAACTAGACCTGGCAAAATGGGCGGGTCGGGTCGGGTCGGGTTAGGTGTCGGGTCAAGATGGGTTCGGGTCAAGACGGGTGAGGGTCAGGATGGGTTCAAGTAAGAAACGGGTCATGATGGGTTTGGGTTAGAATGGGTTCGGGTCAGGATGGGTCGGTTAGGACGGGTCAAATCCAAAAATATCAAAATTCTCAATTTTCCAACACAAACCATAAAAACATATAAACTACAAATAAAAGTTGTTTCAAATATTAATTCAACATTTAAAACCCCACTAGTATCGTCTAAGAACAAACATGAGTCACAATTTTAACTTTTGATAACCACTTGTCCACTTCAAATATCTTCAAATCAAAGATGAAGGTTGTTGATGCATCTATACCCATCTAAAGCTCCATGGACAATACTATAATCAAGAAAATTAATGAAACCTAATGTTCTAATGAAAGAAAAATATAACTAAGTATAACTCAAAGGCATCCCTTCGGTCAAATGTTTATGGT
>BJCM01240904.1:0-14419 GCA_018326385.1 Flaveria bidentis | reverse complement strand
GAACACTGTTGGGGCGCATGGTCCATTCGGACGCATGAAAACTTCACTTCACCAAGTTTGAGCGTATTCAATATTATAACCTTATGCATAACACTTCAAACCATCATAAACCTATAAAGTCAATATACGTTAAACAATTCATTAATGAAATATTAAACATTATAAACACAACCAAACATTAGTATTTCATTAAGTACCCAATAATTACACAAGTGTAAGACATATTACATTCAGATCAGGATCTAGGTACATATATGTATCAACATCACATATTTCACAGTACTTTTGTGGAGTTATAAACAACTGTTTGTTAACTTTTGACATTGACACTATATTTGATTCAATTATATATTTTGGTGTCAAATAGTTAAACTTTGTTTTTCATTTTTCACATTTTGATTTTGTGCCAAATTATTTTGCATCTGTTTAACATGAACTTCCTTCTTGAATTCCTTATGAATAAATCTTTTTGCTACAGCGGAAGTCTTAGAATCTGAACTTGATTTCAGATCAGAGTGAGATTTGTTCACAGTATTTACCTTGTTGTTTTGAAGAGAATTCATATTTAACAAACCGGCTGACACAAATTTTATCGGTTTAAGTTTTGTTGCTTGATTTGTTGCTTTGATCAACTTTTTTGAACTTTTGTTTTGTTCAGATTTTGTTTTTGATGATTTCTTTCTTCTTTTTTGATTCTTTGACTTAGAAAAACTTGGTTTACTTCTGGATTTAACATCATCAGAAGAAGATTCCTTTTCAGATTGAACTTTTTTTAGATTAGTAGTGTTTGAATCTTCTGATGTTCCTACCTGTTGTTTATCTTTATCTTTGCTTTGAACTTTCACTTCTTCTAATACAGAATGAATTTGATTAGAAGTGTTTTGTTTTGTTTGTTTAGGTTCATAAGATTTTATCTTGATTGGATGACTATTTTTAATCTTTTCTTGATCATTTTCAACAAAAACTTTTACATTTTCCTTTTCTTTTTCTGAATTCTTGTTTTTGACCTGAAAAGCTTTAAATTTAGCTTTATTCTCAGGAGAATGATCATGTGTATTAAAGTTCTCTGGTAAAGTGTTTGTAATGGATTCATGCATAGGTTCATGAGTGAAACCTAACCCTGCTTTTTGTTTATCTTTTCTCTCACTTACCAGTTTTTCTACAATCATTTTTGAACTTTTTACTTTAGCAAGATCCATTTGAGTAGCAGCATGTTCCATTTGAGTAGCAGCATGTGCTATCTTCTCCTGTTCAAGATTTTTGGTCATCTCTTCCAATTGTTTAGAAACAATTTCTAAGTCTTTTAGTGTTTTGTTCCATGACATTTGAAGAGAAATAATCTTTTGATCTGCTGTTTTATGGTTAGTTTTTAGTTTGTTATGCAATGACTCTTCTTGTTCAAGTTTCTCATAGATTTTATATGAGTAGTTTGTATAGTATTCAACATGTTCATAGCATGATTTTGTGCAGAGTTTTTCTCTCACTTCAGATGGGATTTCAGGAAATTTAGGAGATAAGGTTTCAAATTTTGAAGATGAAGTGTGAACCTTAGGTTGATCAGACTGTGCCATTAGAGCTACTTCATCTGAATCCTCCTTAGGATCAGATTTGTCACTCCGATCATAATCATCTTCTTCATTCACACCTTCCACCTTTGGATCATTATTTTCTGATCAATCTTCTCCCTGGAGTTCTGCAACAAGAGATAATCTTGATGTTAAATCATTGGTAAACTGTTCAGCATATGTACTACAATCATTACTATCTTTAATGCTGACTACTAAAGCTTTCTTGGTTTCATCAGATGGTTTTGTTTCATCTTAAAGCTCAGGCATATGAAGACTTTGATAAGGCTTTTGAAAAGTCTTCTGAGCTAGTTGAAACCTTTGATTGCTAGAACTTGATTACGCATTTCCTCCATTATTCCTTGGAGCTTTGCATTCTCTGGAGAAATGTCCATAACTGTTACTGTTAAAACACCTTGATTTTGATTTATCAAACCCAACAGTCTTGTTAGCACTTGGCTTGTAGTTCCCGTTGACATATGAGTGTTTTTGTGTCCTGTAAGACATCATCATCATTTGCCAGTATAACTCCATCTCTTCAACATCTTCAGGATCCATTTCTAACAAATCCTGTAAAACAAGGTCTAATTGAGTTAAATGGCTACCTTGATATGCTTGAAAACTAGCCATAAATGCAGTGAATGCAGTTTAGGACTCTTCATCCTCTAATAGGATATTTATCACATCTTTAACTTTGCTAGATTTAGCAAAGTTAGATGAAGAAGTCTCTGTTTGAACATTAGATGTTTGAGACTGAGATTTAGGAGGAGATTGATAATGAGACTGTGTTGTATAAGCAGGAGCACTAGTAACTGATGAATTAGTGAAAAATCCTGCTCTAACAAATAAATCTCCTTCTTCTTCTATAATTTTCTCACTTTTTGCCATGAATGCATTTTCAATAGTGTTTCTAGGAGAAGCAACAAACTGATACTGAGACATTGATGCTGCCCTATCATTATTCCTTGAGCTTTCATCAATCTATACAGACTCTATCTTGGCAATGAGTAGATCTAGATCCATAAGGAACTTCTCAGTATGCTTTAGTAAGGTTACTGTTTGTTTTCATGATGAGGGTAAAGCATTGAGTAGTCTAAGATTTAGATCTTCAAGATCAGGCTTAATTTGACATCTCAGTTGTAAGTTGAACAAATCTGTTCATCATCTGATTTATGGTTTCTCGAGACAAATGTTAAAACAATTCTAATTGCCTTTTCAACTTTTGTTTCTTGAGATTTTTAATCTCCTTGCCTTCTTCACAAATGGTCTTTAAGGCTTTATACATGGTGTATCCAGTTTGATATCCATCAAGCCTTGCAAGAACTTCTAGAGGTTGTCCTTTACACATCAAGGAATAGGCTTTGATATCATTCTTTACTCTTCTCAAACCATCTCCTTCAAGACTATCTTCAAGATAGGGTTCTTGAGAATCTTTAGTATAAACAAATCCTCTGTCAGGCCCATGAGTGATTATAGGAATGTGTGGTCCTTTCTCTATAGATTTCCAAAGATCAGTGTCAATGGAATTTAAATGATGTTTTAACCTAAGAGACCAATTTTTGAAATCAGCTCTATTTTTAAGTTTTGAACTCTATTTTAAGAATCTTCTGATTTCACCATTCGTATATTTTTGTTGTTTTTATTAGATTTTGAATTAAGAAAAGAAATGAAAAAGTTTTTGAAAAATTTTCTACAAAAAATTCTAAGTATCAAGAGTGATGCGCCTGAACAGTAATCAAACACCCAAACAGTTAATGCGCCTAGGTTGAGAGACGTCTAAGGGCCTGCCTTAAAAAAATTCCAAAATGCCTGAATAGTTGTAATACGCCTCAACAGTTGTCAAACGTCTAAAAAGTTCTAGTACGCCTCAACAGAGATGATACGTCTGAACTTGTACTCTTCAACAGTAGTCAAACGTCTGAACTGAAAACGTCCAAACAGTGTTAATGCGACTAGACAATAGTCAAACGCCTAACACTTAGACAATTTTTAGCAAACTTCAACCCTAATGCGCCACATTCATCATGTTCATATGAATGTAACTCACTGAAATCTTCTAAAATTCTTCAAAAGTTGATGAATTGGATTGTAACTTTCCAATTAGACATGTTTTATACCGATAATCATTCTTCTAACATCAAAATCTTTCAATATCAACAAAAAATCAATCAATTTTGTGATTTTCAGTTCAAAAAATAGTGAGCTTTTCGAACACAAATTCAACAAATTATCTTGAATTTGATGAATTTAACTGCTAATTGTGGTTTAAAACTGTTTCTGATGATGAAACACATCTGAAATCCACAAAATTTCAATTGAATTGTCTATCAATCATAGATTTAGTGAATTTTTGAGTTTGACAGTTTGACGGAACTCAAAAATCACTCTACCAATAGCTCTTACACCATTTGATAGGATCAAATGTATCAATCTGTGATGATGTATGAACACAATTCAAAGAAATACAAACAAAGTAATCAAATCAAGCAAGATATCTACAAAATTCATAGTTTCATTAATATCAAGCAAAGACAATTACAAAGTAAGTAAGAAGTTTTTGTCTCTCGTCTACCTGCAACAAGACTAAGCTATTTATAATGAAACACATGGAACTAACAAATTACAAAACTAGCCCCTATCCTATTACAAATAGTAAAAAGACACATAAAGACAACATGTTAATCATTCTAGAGAACTAACAAAGGTCATGTCTGAGATGATCATCCGTCATAATGTTCAATATGTAAAGGTAAAATTTTAAGTTTTTATAAGTGTGTGAGGTCAAACTCATAAGTATGAGCCAGTCGCACGATTGGATCACAAGTATGGGCCAATCGCATGATTTGATCATAAGTATGAGACAGCCGCACGACTGGACCATAAGTATGAGCTACTCACACGACTGAACCATGAGTATGAGGCATCCATGCGATTGGATCATGAGATTGAATAAATCGTACGAATGGATGAAGGAGTATGAGTCAGTTGCACCACTGAAGCATGAGTATGGGTTTAGTTGCACGACTAAAGCATTAGTATTGGTCCAGTCGCACAACTTTACTTTAAAATAGTATAAATAGAAGGGTTATTCGATTGCCTTCCTTACCACCCTTCACAGCTTTCAAAACCCTCTCATACGCAACCACTCTCCCCGAATTTCGTTTGCCTTGATTACTCACCGACTTGTGTTCTGCTCATCTACTGGTACTTTGCCACTGAAATCAACCCTAATGTCCGGTTTGTTCGAACCCTAAGGATCGATTAAGTTAAATTCAAGAAATGAGAATAACTCATCTAAATAGACCATTTAAATGGACATAATCATTGATTGAAAGGACATTAGGTGCTATTTAGAGTTCCTGCGAATCAAATGAGTCTAAACATGAAGTCTAATCCAAATTTTTGACTTAGATTCAAGGTTAGAGTGTCGAACAGAGCAATATGCGAATGGACACTCCGTATAAACCTCAGTCGCACGATTGAGCCAGGCACACGATTCAATCACATGAATAAATCATTCGGTGACTCAGTCGCATGACTGACTCAACCGCATAGCCTACCATACGACTAAGTTCAGTCGCTGACTCAATCGCACGACTGACTCAATCGCACGATTGAACTCAGCCGCAGGCTCAATCGCACGACTGAACTCAGTCGTATGGTTCAATCGCATGATTGAACCAAGTTGATCTAAAACAGTTTAAGTTTAAACTGTCTTCTTTGATGCATAAATCTAACGTATATGTTGCTTGTGTTGCAGCAACATGCCTGATAGGTGGACTATGAGCACCAAGCACAACATCTGTGCTCACCTTAATTCTACATCAAGTACAGCTTCTGAGTTCACAGGGATTGTTGCCATTCTACACAGATCAAGAATTTTCAAGGTCATCTCTTTCCCATGCACACCATAAAGATCCATACAGAAGGCCTTATAGGAAAGCACCAGGGTTGAAAGGTCCGTTGAGCCACACCGTATACGGAGCTCCATCTTTGGAAAAGAGATCGAGATTACTAAAGATGATCTAAGGCGGGTCTTAGATCTGGGTGAGGATGAAGACTACCCAACTAAGTTATATCCCCTAACGGTTTTGGGGATGCTTTATGAGGATCAAGTACATCGGTCACATAAATGTCGGTGTACTAAACTTGAGTCACATGTGTTTCCAATTCAAGTATTTGGCACATGTGATCCTTAAGAGTATAGCCTCCAAGCGGGGAGGATTTGATCTTATTGAGAACCTTGTAGCCAAGGGCATATGTTGCATATGTTGCACTGGTACTGAACCATCCGTTCAGTTTTTCTCGCATGTTCTTCTTGTATCTTATTGAGAACCTTGTAGCCAAGGGCAAGGAAGGCTTCAGCATGTACCCACGGTTTCTACAACTAATTATAGACGATAAGCTTCCTTCGCTACCAAAGGAAAGGGATAATGTTGTTGTTCTGGAAGTTATGGACGACACGACATTGGGTAGGATGAAATTTTTCAGGGGGAGCATGTGAAGTCCCCTATCAGGAGACTCTTTAGGCACTTGGCCTATAAGGATTATGTGTCGCCCTCTCATAAGAAGTGGCATCACGATGACAGTGATTCTAATATTGAGCCCCTCATGGTAGCCACCGACGAAGATGACGACGACGACGATAACCATGATGACAGTCAAGGGGGGAGAGATGCAGGTCCCAGTTCTTCACGGGCCACCAACACTTTTACTATATCTTCATCACCTCCACCTAGTACTTCATCTGCTCAAGGTGGATCTGAGCAGGCTGCTATCCACCCAGACTTTCTGTTAGATGAAGAAGAAGAGTCAGATGATGAGCCTCTAGTAAGGACGGTCGGGAGCCGGCTCGTGGCCACCAATAGAGGGATCAAGGCTGTTGGTGGATGCTAGGCTGTGTCAAGGGGTGATGCTACTAATGTCACTAATCCTTTTTACACCCCTGACTAGCCCAACAGCCAAGGAGAAGCACCTATGGCAAAGGGCTCAAGGAAGAAGAGAATGGATCAACCCCACGACAAAAAGAGTAAAAGGCCAAGGTTTACTTTGATTACATCCACTACCACAACCACAACCTCTGCTACAGCCACCACCACTGCCACAACCACCACCACTATCACACCACCTACCACCACTACCACACCTCCTACCACCACCACCACAACTACTACTACCCCCACCACTTCTCCCACCACCGCTATCACTCCACCCATCACCACTACCATAGCCACTGCACCACATCTCACTTTGATTCTACCTGTTATATTCACCACATCCACTACTACCACCACTAGTCACCAAGCAGGTCCCTCCACCCACTCGACATTCATAACTGGATCCACTCTACCCCAAATCAAATTAGAAGAACAACTTGCTAACCTCAACAGCATAGTGCTAAGGCTGCTTGCCCCTGATGAGCTAAAGGCTACTCAGCTAAACAAGATGATGGAGGTGAATACAACCTAGGCTAAGTAGATCATGCAACAGAGTGAAAAGAGTCCTTAATACGAGAGGGCATTAGGCCGAGCCCACCATGCACTTACAAGTCAAAATGAGCTGGTATTGGCGTCGACAAAGAGGATTGAGGAGCTTGAGAACAAGAACAAGAAGATACTCCTAAAGTTTAAGGGATCAAAGTCTGAGCCACTAAACATCAAGGATGGTGATGATGGTGATGTTGATGTTGATGATGATGATAAGGATGAAGATGACTCTGAGGAGGGTATTGGTGAAGGAGGACCGAGCGGTAAAGATAGAGAGGACGATGATGACCAAGAAGGTGATGCTGCTGCATCAGCCTCTCCTGAAGCTCAAGAGAGGCATACTAAACGAAACCATGATCAAGGAGCCTCGTCCTCTGCTCCTTCGGCTGAAGAACCAAATGATCAAGAGAAAAGTAATTCTTAGATGTCCTTGTATTTAAAAAACTTTTGTACTCAAATTATATATTACATTAATGTAATTAATGATCACTTATGTTTGTTTATGCTTTAATGTTCTATCTAATGACTTATGTGTGATATGCTTAATGTTTAATCAACAGATGAAGCTCAATAGACAGATGAATTTGGTGTTCAACCCCTTCAGTAGGTCAACTCAATTAACCATGATTCTTCACTTGCAAGGGATAGTTAGGAGATTTGTGAGCTACACTCTAGAAGAAGGAGAGATCATACATGACCTAACGGATGAATGGCTTGCTGAAATATTCAGGTTGAATCCTAACGAGCTGGTCAAAGATGTTCCAACAGTTGATGTGGCTAGTGACGATGAGCTGAACGATGTAGATGAAATAGAGATAGAGGATGTCACTGCTGATTATTAGCCACAATACATTGATCCGGAAGGACATGTTATCCCCAACATGGGTGAAACATTTAATAGTGGTACTTTTGAGAAGTTGGATGAAGTAGAGAAATAAAAAGAGAAAGAAGAAAGCACAGCCCAAGCTTCCAATGCAAACGTTGATAACAAGAAAGCTGAATGGGCAGCTTGTTTTGCAGAAATGAAAGCCCAACGATTGCCGTCAAAGTAGAATGCCTACACAAAGCTCTACAAAGTCAAAAGACCTCAGAAAGTGTCAGGCAAGATTATTGCATCGGCGTATTTTGAAGATTTAGATGTTTATGATGTTAATAGAGAGAATGGAATCGAGTACTTCAGATATCCTCATGATCTAATGACTCTTCCTTGTTTTGAGCTCGATCAACTGGCATGCTTAGATTTGTTTTATGCTAATCCAAGAAAGATGTCAGGTTGGTTTGAGGCTGCATTAAAGAAGGAATACCACACCAGGTGGGTAAACTTCACACCTCAATAACCGAAGAGGTACATCCAAAAGTCTGAAGTGGAACTCATATCCGGAAGACCTAAGGTTGTGCTGAAGTGGAGTCCTTTGTGTATGATGTCAAAGATTCCCTTACGGGAAATGCCTTAGGACTTCACTCCACACTTCAAATGGTGGTATTACGATTGGAGGACGGGTGAAGCGGTCATAGTTCTCAATAAAGAAAAACAGAGACTATTAGGGTATTCGACCAAATGTAGCTTACAAAATTGTCATCTAAAGATGTATACATATTATACAAGTGGCCACTGTTCTATGACACACGAGATATTGTACAAGCTTTCCAGTTCCAACATGTCATAAGACTCTGCTTTGCATTTGAAATACATGAAGGAGTTACAAAAGAGGAGAAGTACAAGAAATTCAAAGAACATGTAAAGAGTGTTAGATAACAGAGTAAACTAGGATCAAGGGGGAGTTTGTAGATACATCATGTTCCTAGTTTATGAGCTTTAATGTAATAGTCTTTCATGTCTTACACATATGTAATGAATTGATTACAAAATTGTAGCTTACAAAATTGCCAGGGTATTCGACCAAATGTAGCTTACAAAATTGTCATCTAAAGATGTATACACATTATACAAGTGGCCACTGTTCTATGACACACGAGATATTGTACAAGCTTTCCAGTTCCAACATGTCATAAGACTCTGCTTTGCATTTGAAATACATGCAGGAGTTACAAAAGAGGAGAAGTACAAGAAATTCAAAGAACATGTAAAGAGTATTAGATAACAGAGTAAACTAGGATCAAGGGGGAGTTTGTAGATACATCATGTTCCTAGTTTATGAGCTTTAATGTAATAGTCTTTCATGTCTTACACGTATGTAATGAATTGATTCAATGCAATATAATATGTGGTTGATGCTTATTATTGTTTATTTATATCATATTATAATTATGTTTATTATAATTCATATGTTGAACTTGTTATACAGGTTTGAAGTGATTGTACATATTTCTTATTCAATAATGATTAAGAAATGTGTTCAACCTTATCGGATGAGTATTCATGCTAATGGACCATACTAATGGACCATATGCATGAATACATCATGCTTATAAACTAGTTGCACAACTGAAGCAGGAGACTGGACCAGTCGTATGATTGAGACATAAAATTGACTTAGTCGCACGATTGAAGCTTCAGTCGTGCGTATGACTTAGTCGCATGATTCAGTCGCACACCTAAACCATGATAATGGTTTAGACGTACGAATGAAAACTACAAACCTATAAATACCACTTAATTTGTGGAAAACATAACAATTGACAACAATTTAGAACAATTCGATAACACTTAGTAATACACGAACCCTAGCCGTCCAGAACGTCCAAGGAAGCCAATCCAACTTCAAAGTCCGTTCTTGATTGATTTTTACTCGGTCTTAACGTTTAGTTTATTCTTATATTGATCGAATTAACGTTCTGACTGATTAGATCGTCAATCAAATAGGATTCCGCACTATTTGATCTGGTTTCATGCATTATCAGTTAGTATTCTGTACGTAAATGGTCCTGATAATGAAGAGTCTCATGATCATTGTAGTACTAGACAATCTCTTGAAAAGGGGCCAAGTGTGCCAAATGTTGTAGAAGGAGATAATTTGGTAGCTGATCTAATCACACAAAATGATACATCTGTCGTAACTCCCACAAACAAACTTCTCTAATTTAGATCTTTCTTAACATTACCTAGTGATCTCAAGACTAAGAATTAATAAATAGAACCTAGTTGAGAATGTCATTAGAAGTGTCAATGTTGGTATCAAGACAAGAAACAAGATACATGTGGTAAACAATTGTTTGTTCTCATGCTTTCTTTCTTATTTGGAACCAAAGAAAGTGGATGAAGATTTAAGAGACAATAGCCGGGTAGAAACTATGTAAGAGGAGCTTCTTAAATTTGAAAGATAAGAGGTTTGGAAACTATATGCACTACCTAAAGTAAAGACTGCTATAGGAACCAAATGGGTGTTTAGAAACAAGATGGTTGACAAAGGCATTGTTATCAAGGAGAAAGAAAGACTTGTGTACACCCAAGAAGAAGGGATTGATTATGATAAAGACTTTGCTCTTGTAGCCATGCTTAAAATAATCAGATTTTTTCTTGCTTTTGCAACCTCAAAAGACATTAAGGTGTTTTAGATGGATGTCTAGAGTGTATTTCTCTATGGGGAGATAGATGAAGAAGTTTATATCTTTCAACCACCTAGGATTGAAGATCCAAAATATCTAAGATATATATTCAAACTGGATACAGCTCTTTATGGACTTCATCAGGCTCCTAGGAATTTATGTGACATACCCCAGCTAAAGCGGAAACGACCGGGTGCAACGAAATAGAATATCGTCATCCTACATGGGATGAGAAAAATACTGAGGTATTAAATATAATAAACCAATAATAGTTTACATCATTGTATTCAAAACTAAACAAATAAAAAAACAAGGTAAATATTTAATTAAAACTAGGTCCAAGCATCCTAAGTGAGCGAGTCTTAAAACCCTAGTTTAATTACCTAAAATCATGTAAAGAAAATGGGTCAACATAATATTGCTAAGAAACATAGGTTTTTAAAGCTTATAAAAATGTGCAAAGATTTGAAATATAAAAGCAAAAACTTTAAAGGAAAGATAAATAACACAATAGTCCATAACCAACCCTAATGACATGTAACCCAAGAATGAGACAGAATTCGATTTCCTAAACCCCTAACTAGGATTCGAACGGGTTTGTCAGACCAATCGATCCACTACCGTTGGATTAAAATAAGTTAATTGTTATTGAGAAAATGAGAGGGCCTTTATGATGAATGTGTAAGCAACTTGTGTTCTTTTTAAAATTTCCATGTAGAATGTGTTTGTAATGATTTGAATTGTAAAAACAAGTTTGCATACAATATGATACATATTATCCAAAAAAGTTGTAAAATGTGCTATGAATCTCATCTTAAAATATTTAAGAAATGAATTTAATAGTAAAAACAAGTTTGCATAGGATATGCAAGACCTAGTAATATACCAAAAGTGAAACAAAAGATTTGTGAAACGTACTAAAATTTCAAATTTAGTTGCTATTTTTATAAGATACTTTGAAATATGAGTGAAAATTAATTAAAGGCTAAAAATTTCCAGAGCTTTAACTACATATCTTAACTAAATTATATATAAAAATTAGAACTTATTGATATTTCTAACCCACTGAAAGCCATGATATAAAACAGCCTGTCCAGAACCCAAGCAGGTCTGCACAGTTATATTGTGTGGGTTGTTTGGGGGCTCAATGGTTGAATGCTCCGATGAGATCGGTGGGGTTAGAATGTTAACTCAAAGAAAATAATTTCCAAAAAAAAAGAAACGTGTCTTTTGTGCATGTTTTGAATAAGTTAAGGCCGTTTAAAGTTGGTGTAAGTTTCTGAACAAAATCTGAAATTTGCATATATGTAAACTACAAAGGGTTTCGATCATGGTTTTGATAAACACGATTTTTAGAAAATAAATTTATTATGAATTAGGTTATGTGTCATCATATTATACTATGTTACGGATTTAAGAATAACAAGTTTGAAAACCTTCCATACCATCTATCCCTTTCGTAAATCATGATCTTCTATGTTGAGGTTCGTTTAAGTATCTTCAATGCTACACCAAGGTATATGTGCAAAAAATATCATTTCATATTAATGAAACAGGAGAAGTACTAGAAGAATTAAACTGTAAGAATGTATTGTAAATAAAAATCATGAACAAACAAAACAAATATTCAAACACTCCCTTTCCTAAATCATGATATTTTGTGTTAAGACCTAATTAATCAACTTTGTCACTATGATAAGGTGTATGAATAACAAAGAATCATCTTTAATAGATAGAACATAGGAACAAGAAGAAGAAAAAGTAAGAGAATATAAAGTCATTATGTAATAAAACTTAAAAAAGTCAAAACTCACTTTTGAATCAAGCTATTGAAGACCTTGGTGTTTTTGATGCTAAATGAATTATAGAAAGATATTTAGGGTTTTCTTTTGATTCTGGTTCAAAGAAATATTTAGAAAAAGGCCTTGTATGTATAATTGAGAATTTAGGTGATTATTTATGCTATGAAGTGAAGAGAGAGTTTTATAAAATATATAAAATAAAATAACAAAATTATATGGAAACCCTAAAATATAAACGGATGTTGAATTTGAGTTAAATGGGGTGTGTTTTACCTTGTTAACCAAGTTTAGCAATTTTTTAGTGTGAAATTTACTTGTTGCACATGTGTAATATTTTTATTTCTTGCACTTACAAGTTTTTGTAGACTTGGAAACCTTCTAGGAATTTGTTAGATTTTGAAAGAATAAACAATAGGAACCCTTATTGAACATAAGTGTCACTTTAAAGGCAACCGGTCATAGTCTAACAATTATGGTAGAAGTGACGCATAAGCGGACATGCTAAATTTTACAAACAAAGCATCAAACAAACATGTTATGTATATTTCTTTTCACATGAAATATGATAATGAAATTCAGCTTTTATTAAACTATAACAAAAGATAAAAGAACAAATACAAGAAATATGAAATGTTACACTCTCCCCTAGTAAAGGGTATATCGTCCCAAAATTAACTAGTAGAGATCAACTGATCTTAGAAAAGAAGAGGTTACTTGAGCTTCATCTATCCCTCACATTCCGAGGTGATATTCGGACCATGCATAGAGTTCTAACAAACTTTCAGTATAGGTATACGGCTTCGTTTTAGCTTCTTGATGCCACAGTCCATAATCTTTATGGGTTTGTCAATGAAGTATAACTTTCATCAATACATATCTCCCCTAAAGGAATGTGAAGATTATGATACGCTAGCCATCTTTTGGATTAGAAACATGAAAAGTGTCATGAACAATGCTGAGTTAAAATGGTAGCTTTAGTTTTTAAGCAACTGAACCAATCCTTCAAGGATCTTGAAAGGTCCAATGCATCATAGTCTGATTTTTCCCTTTTCTCAAAGTAGACAACACCTTTCTACTTGGAAACTTAAGTATGATATTATCACTAACTTGAAATTCAAGTGGTTTCCTTTGGTTGTCGGTGTAACTCTTTTTACGACCATGAGAGGCTTTGATTCTTTCTTGAATTTTGAAGATATTGTTAGAAGTCTCTTGAATAATTTTCGGACCTATAATTTGAGAGTCTCCAAAATTGGTCCAACATGTGGGAGTGCAACACTTCCTTCCATACAAAGTCTCAAAAGGTTTGCATTTTATGCTTTTATGGTAACTATTGTTGTAGAAAACTCAATGAGAGGTAAGGGATGATCCCAATTTTCTCCAAACACATTCGAAGCATGTCCCCAAGGTTTATATTTTTTTTCACTTTGGCCATCATTTTGGAGATGATAGGTTGTGCAAAGATCCAAACCAGTCCTTAAGGATTTTTGTAATGATTACCAAAATCAAGAAGTGAAAGGGCTAGTAGGATCAGATATAATGGACATGGGAACCACATGTGGTGTCATGATTTCATTGATATAGAGCTTAGACAAGTTTTCGATCTCGTAATCCTCATGAATAGGAAGAAAGTAAGCAGACTTAGTTATATGGTCCAATATGACCTAAATATAGTCATGTCCACAAGAGGATCTTGGAAGTTCAGTGATGAAATCCATGGATATTTGATCCAAATTCCATTGAGGTATTTTTGAATGCTAGAGTCGACTAGATAATTTTTGTTGTTCAGCCTTGACCTTTGAATAATTGAGACATTTTTTCACGTACAGGGCAATGCCATTCTTCATATCAAGCCACCAACAGAATTCCTTTAGATATTGGTACATCTTATTGTTATCTTGATGAAGTCAGTAATGAGATTATGAGCTTTGTTGATGATAAGTTTCCAAAGGTATCTTAAATCACCAACCCATATTCATATCATGCATAGGGTATTTCATCAAACTTGTATTCCAATTTCTTATCAGCTCCTTTTATTAACTCGAAATGTCTTACATTAATA
>BJCM01240884.1:0-21984 GCA_018326385.1 Flaveria bidentis | reverse complement strand
TTCAACATGACTGACTGTAAGGTTGCTAAGACACCCATAGCCAGAAACCACTCCCTTACACCTGATCTTAAGGGAGAGTCTACAGATAAACATCTTTACAGGGATATGATTTGGTCTCTTATATACATCATAGATAGCAGGCATGATATCATGTTTGCCTTATGTATTTGTGTAAGATATCAAGCTAACCCTAAGATGTCACACCTACTCATTGTCAAGACAATTCTAAGATATATCAAATGTGCTTCTACATTAGGCCTCTAATATCCAAAGAATTCTGATTTCAACTTGTATGCATATACAGATAGTCATTATGGTGGTTGCAATATGACTGCAAAGTCTACATCTGGGGATGTCAATTCCTTGCTGGAAGGATAGTCTTTTGGTAATGCAAGAAACAATTAGGTGCGGTTGTATTAACTGTTGAACTGAATACGTTGTTGTTGCTAGATGCTATGCTCAAGTGCTTTGGATTCAGAATCAGATGCTAGACTATAGATTCAACTTCAAAGAAGCTTCCATACACATAGACAACAATAGTATTATCTCTATTACAAGAATCTTGTGTAGCACTCAAAGACAAAACACATCAACATCAAGTATCATCTTATTAGAGAAAACTGTGAAAAGGGATTAATCAAATTAGTCAAAGTTAAACAAATGAACAATATGTTGATCTGTTCACTAAATCTTTTAATGAACAGATATTTAAATATCTTATATAAGCTATTGGGATGATTAACTTTAAGTAGATTTTCTTTAAACTTAATTCATATTATGTCTAAAATCTGTGTGACCTAAGTTGTCTATTTCATCATCTTCAAAAGCCTTTGTTTACTTTGGAAGAAAAATCTTTTAAAATTTTATCTCATAGATTACTTAGAATTTTGATAAATTTTTACTTTTGAATATATCTCTTTACTCTCGGAAGAAAAATTATGTCATCCAAAACAAATCACTATTATTTCAACTTACATTCGAAAGAAATTTTTCTAATATCTTCCGAAGCATAATTTAACATAAATACTTATATGTTTTTGAAAAACAACTTCCTTTCGAAAGCAATTTAAGTCTCAGAAGCTTTTATTCCTCTTAGAATGAAATTTTCCAAGTCTAAATATCTTTCGAAGCAAAATTCTTTATAATCTTTGAAATTTCTTCCGAAGCCATTTTATCTTTGGAAGCTTTTTATCAAATCTTCCGAAGACAAAATACCTTCGGAAGATTTTCAAACTCCAAGAAAACTACCTTTTTAGGAACTTTATCAGAGGTGGGACCGACATCCGGATTTCAAAGTTTATCCTATTTCATTAACTTTGTATCAAAACATTTCATATGAATATACCCAACGGTTCCCCCCTCTTTGAATTTCCTCTACTCCTAAAAATTTTTCTTAACCTAAATTCTCCTAAAACTGTCTTTGTTCTTATCTTCCTTCACCATTAAGCTTTCTCAGTTGGCCAACCTCAATTGAAGAAACAACCCAGATTTTTCCATGCAACTCCACAAGCAACATAATCAGGTTGCTCTGTTAGACTCCGAGAAAGATCCAAGTTTTTGAAAGGTCTATCGTTTCCTTTCTTTGTCCAAATACTTCACCTCCCTTAGCATTGATCCTCCTTTCTATAAGGATTAGCTTTTAAAATTCAGGAAGACCTGTCAAGAGGTCATCATGGATGGGGAGACGGCACTGTCTACCACAGTGTAAGGGAGGAAAATCTTCATCACTCTAGCCATCATCAACACACAACTTTATCTAGATGATGTAGGAGGTGAATTATCCTTTCAAAAGGAAGTTGTAAATCATTCCTTTGAGCAGATGGGCTACGAGGGAGATTTCTCTGTAAAGAGTTTCACAAAAGGGAAGGTCGTATCCTAGTGGAAGTACCTGATTCATGTGGTCATCCATAGCTTATCCAACAAGCATGGGGGATGGGACAAGATTTAGAAGATATCTCTTTCATAGACATGGAATGGTCAAAGGGGTTAAATTCAGGTACTCACAATTTGTGTATACCAATTTACTTGCTTGGCTCACAGTTAAAGGAAACAAGTAATATTGTTAAATTAAAACTGATGAAGCGCAACATCTTTAAGACTATGAAGAAGCCAACTAGGGTGGAAACAGCCCTTGTACCAAAAATGTTAAAACTCATTGCTCAAAGTGACAACCTAGCAACACAAGCTAGTGTTGAACCCACACCTTCTACTTCTCAACCAACTAAACAACCACTAATACTCCTCAACTATAAAAGAAAATCCAAATGAACCCCTGCTCAAGCTATTGAGCTTATGCAAGCCCCCGTATCATCACCCATACAAGAGGAAGTAGACACTGGAGCTCCCACTTCTCCTAAGGAGCAAACCACTCACATCTCATCAAGAATCAGTGATGAGGTTCCTTATGCTCAGCCTGATAAGCTCATTACCTAGATAGCCTTAAGCCTTCACTTAGAGTCTCAAAACTCTAGTGAACAACCTTTAGGGGACAGTTACCATCCCTAGTCTTTTGATCTAAACTAACCCATACCTAACTTAGAATTCTATGATGATGAAAACATAGAATTCAGTGAGTACCATGTGTCTATCTACTCCTCCCTAGCTCAAAGAGAGATAAGTACTCCTGCCTCTCCTTTGTCTAGCCCACATCCCTAAACCCATTTAGGAGGTCCATATGGAAAAGGCTATCACTTGAAAGTGATTAAATCCTTAAAACCTCAACCATGGCAACTCAGCCCATTGACACTTCAACTGAAGTTGTCAGTGAGCAGGGGAAATCCAGCAGCCAAGAATACCATGCTGGTAGTGAGAGAGAAGACTTTGGTCCAATTCGCTCATCCCTCATGATTCTTCTAATGAAGATGAGGGGAACGTGAGAAAAAAGTGCAGAAATTGCCAAAAATATGCTCCTATTTAGTCTTTAAGTTTGGTCACCATGTAACTACCTTACAAAATAAGGTCAATGATCAGCAACTTGAGATCTCATATCTCAAGGAAAAACTAGTTGGGATACCTTTAAGGAGAGCTCAACCAGGAACACAAGAACATGTGGATGTGATAGACCTAACTCCTAGCTCACCTATGCAAATGGGTGATGCTACCAAAAAGGGGGAGAAAGTCTTAGCAATCATAAAACCTAGGAGTTATTTACAGAGTATGGACATTGAGGACTCACCATCCTCATTTACAGATTTCCATACTCAGCAACCTCCTCAAGTTTATATTGATGTTGACTCACTCATTCAGAGTCTTTTTAAGGAGGGAATTCTAGGGGCAATGTCATCTTCACCACAAGGAGCCTTAAATTAGGTACTAGGGTGGAGGTATGATGCTGATAGAAGAGCCCTCGTACTTCAAAGAGTTCAAGGGCAGCAAGAGATTCTAAATTTTCAGACCTTGGACTACTATGAAGGTCTTGATCTAGTCAACATGCCACTTGCCAACCCAAGTCAATTCAGGTAAGCTAGCAGAATGGGTCAAACGATTCAAGACTGGATTGCTAAAGTGTTCAAATCAAGAAGACAAATGCAAGCAGGCAATGTCATTGGTCAACTGGATTTTGAGGTGCACCCTAAGATTAGCTTCAAAGGGAAAACTATAAGGCCCCGTTCCCCGGACACTTACAGCTGGCCAATCATTACTCATAAAATATATAGTTACTTTCAACTTTCATAAAACATCGCAGCGCAACATTAAAATAACTTTTTCATTATAAATGATTTTTCAAAATAATACAATATTTGTTACACAATTTATTTGTTCACATTAAAATGAAAAAACATTAACAAAAGATTGCCATCCAAATGCCAAGTAGCTGCCCCGCGCCATCATCAGCAATGCTCACCTGTGTGACATCCGTCACCTAAAGTTCCGTCAATTAACGTGATTTCCGTTAACTTTTCTCGAACGTTAAATCTCATCCTTATAAATATCCGTGTGGATATCATTCTTGCTTTATCATATTTATGCTTGTGCTCTCATCGTAAACGTATGCTATCTTTAAAACTTTTACAATTTTCATCATCGTTATCACTAAATATACCATTTTTGTATAATATTATTGTCAATAATAAAACCATTTTTAAGTTACCAATATCATTAATTACATTTTTATCATTAATATAACTAGCCTAATAAAGTCGTTTTTAACCGAAAAAATTTGCGAACTCGGGGGGTTAAGTGCAGGGACTAAATGTGACATTTTGCCAAACTAGGGTTGGGTATAAATACCCATATTCCAGCCCTAGCCTCCATATCATCTTCTTCTTCTCTAGTTTTTCTCCTCCTCCTTGCACCAAACTGCCCATTTTCTTCGCGTTTTCACCGGCGAGACCTCGGCTACAGCAGAGTCTACTCTATTCTTGCAGATAGACAACCTTGGTCGTCCCTTTTCTTGTTAATTTACTGCTGTCCATTTAGGGTTTCGGGTGCTCGGGGCCAACCTGAGCACATGAGGTTGTGTGGGTGCGTGTGACGTCTTTCTGCATGTTCTTCTTGTTTGGGTGTGTGCAAAATGTGTTTCTGGAAGTGCTTGTGGTGTAACTCTCATGCACAGAGCAGCCAAAGCCTGTTCTGCACTTCTGCAGTCGCGATTCTACTGTTCTAGCGACTAGGTCGACAATGCGACTGAGCCGTGCGACTGAGTGAGTCGTGCGACTGTGTCTTTCGTGCGACTGAGTTGTGTGACTGGGTGTGCCATGCGACTGAGTTGTGCGACTGTGTGTATGCATGCGATTGAGTCTTGCGACCGAATGAATGTGTGCGATTGTGCGTGTATCGCACGACTGAATTCCAGTCGCACGAATGAAGGTTCAATCGTACGAATGAAGCTGATTCGTACGAATGAAGGTTGATTCGTGCGCATGGATGTTGAGTCATGCGATTGGGTGCTGTGTGGTACGACTGAATGCTGAGCCGCATGAATGAAGCTGATTCGTACGAATGAGGTTTGATTCATGTGGATGGAGTGTTGAGTCATGCATCTGGTCTTGTCGTACGACTGAAGTTGCTGTGTGTAAATTCCTTCTTGTGTGTGGTGTGTGTATGTCGTGTGATGTAAGGTGACATCGACACGGTTGCCATTGCTTATGACAATCTTAAAGTCGATATTATCAAACTTTCTAATGTTATTCCAAATCAAATCAACTTAACATTTTACAATTATCAATAACTGATTTGTAACTACTAATATTTACCAAATACTTCTCTAATAACAATAGAACTTTTACAAAAATACCACCGACAATGGCGACGATTTCTAGTACTTGGATCTACATAAGATCTAATTTGTGTGTCTGCTTATGCGTGTTACACGCGACCGAACTGATACAACCTGAACCAACAAAATGTTACTATTTACTTTACACATGTCATTAATGCTTAACAATAACTATCAATAGGTGTTTGACCGTTCATTGCATAATATGGAAACTTTGATCATTCATATTTACGACCTGACAAGTGAGTTTCGTGGCCCCTTTTTACGCTTATACAATACTTCAACATTTACAAACAGGAGAGAAAAGTATGCTCACCCATTTTCTATGTTGTACAACTTACATACAATTTACATACTTGGAATGAACGTGTTACTGTTTTGTGAGTACTTATTTGATACATGCTTGAGTTTGATGTGTGGTACTTTCTTTGCAACCATTTAATTCTAGTGTGGGAACCGACGGATAGGTATCAGTAGTACTACTGGGTTGACACCCCAACCCTTGTCTGTTGGTATACTAGTTGGTACCAACAATGGCCAGGAACGGGCCCTTGGGTGAATATATTCCGACAAGATTCTGTGTGTACGTCGTTAGGTTTGGTTGTAAAGCTTATTGTCATGTGATTTTGCTTACTTATTACTGTATACACGGTATTCCACAACATTTACTATATAGCATCAATTACTATTTACTATTTAAACCTGCGAGCTCACCAACAATTTTGTTGACCATTTTGAGAATATCTTTTTAGGTGACAATGCTAATTGAAGATCTAGGTGTGTTTCCTTAGTGGAGACCCTAGGATGCATTTTTGAGACTAAACATACTTGACAAACATTCATTTCGGAACATTGTTGTAGTCTGATTTAAACAACTTCATTCTTTTGATACTTGTTCCCGGGTTGTGGGAATTACATTACAGTTGTTACTACTTTGACTATGTGAATCATTTAACATGTTTATGCTTATGGCTATGTTGTCGTGAATATTGACTAAACATGACACAAGTCTCCTTTGAGTCGGGTGTCATCATGACATGCTTTGTCATCATTACTTATATTGCATCTCTATTGTCTACCATGTGTTATGACGATCCCATCTCATTACATCCTCGTGTTTCTGCTTTTAGCAGGGGTGTGACAGACTGGTATTAGAGCCATTGGTTATAGAGAATTAGGCAATTCACTTGACCTAGACTATAACCTAGGAATCTTCATGTAGATCTGCATGCTAGGATTGTTTGCATTTTATATCTCATGTGTGTTCCTCGTTACTTGTTCGTTTATCTATCTGCCTTGTGACCTTTTCACCCTGTGAGGGAGCCCGTATGCTCACTCTTTATGGATGCTTCTATTGGATCTTCCGTTCCCTCTACGCGCCGAGTTGGTTTATCAAATTCGTGTATTGAACCCGAAGAGATCTTGACAGATCATGCTATTGCGCTTGACCTCGGACATTGAGATTGACCCTGAGGAGGTTATGTGTGAACCCTCGAAAGAGGAGGAAATTGACGGCCTTCACTAGACTAACGTGATTATATGTATGGATTTGCAATTATTATAATGGACTACTGTTAGAGCATTACCAATTTATGGTGTGAGAACTACACGACTTGTATGTGATGTGTGGTAACAATAAGTGTGATATTAACTTGGAATGTTGGACTTTGATGAGTGGTATGGATAATACACTTTGAAATGGTTAATGCTTATGTGTTCATTACTTTTAGGATTAGAAAATGCCGTCTCGAATAGTTACCCGCAACAACAGTGGCGGAAGTGAAGCCCCGAGGGGCAGAGGAAGAGGTAGAGCACCAAGAACAAGTGATGGCCCTACCAGTAATAATCAGGGGACATGAAACTCTGATATGGCAGCTTTGATAGCCCAACAACTAGCCGCACTGATTCCAACTATAATGGCCCAAGTGAGCGATGCAATTCAGCAACACCACCCCCACGGGGATGGTGGCAATAATAATGATGATGGTGGAGAAAGAGATCAAGGTGGAATTGAAACTGGAGTAGGTAATGGAAACCCGACTGGGAACGAGAGTACTCAGGAGACCGGGAATGGTGGAACAACTGGTAATGAGACTGGGGTTGTTATTGCTAGAAGGGGATGTTCGTGCAAGGAGTTTGTGGCCTGAAAACCGAAAGAGTTTGATGGAAAAGGTGGAGCAATAGCCCTGACTAGGTGGCTTGAGAAAATGGAGGCAGTAATTGACATCAGCGAATCCCTCGATAGCCAGAAGATCAAGTATGCCACGTGTTCACTACAGGGCAAAGCACTAACTTAGTGAAACACCCAGGTTCTGGCTAGGGGAAGGGAATCAACAATACAAATGTCATTGGATGAGTTTAAAGCACTGATCACCGAAGAATATTGCCCCCTTAATGAGATGTAGAAACTGAAGCATGAATTCTGGAATCATGTTATGGTTGGGGCTGGGCACGCAGCTTACACTGACCGTTTTCATGAATTGGCAAGATTGGTTCCACATCTGGTCACTCAAGAATCAAAGAGGATCGAGAGGTATATTTGGGGACTTGTGCCTCAAATCCGAGCGATGGTAACAACAGCTGCTCCTCCTACGATTCAGAGAGCAATTCTGAAGGCTGGTGCTCTAACAGATGAGATGTTGAGAACAGGGGTGTTGGGAAAAGGAGCAGAAAAAAGAAAGGATGTTGGGGAAACGAGCCGATTGAGTGCCGGGAAATTTGACAAAAGGGCCAAGACAACCAAAAATTTTGTGGCCGTGACACAGGGCGAAAGAGAGTACGTTGGGCCGCACCCCAAATGTGACAGGTGCAACTTACATCATCACCCAGGAATGTCGTGCCAGGTGTGCGTGAACTATAGACACCGGGGCATCTAGCAAAAGACTACAGGATGGCGCCGAATCTGGTTGCACCAATCAACGCGGTTAACCCCGCTGGATATGCCAGGGTCTGTTCTGAGTGTGGAGGCCTTGATCACTATAGAAGCATGTGCCCCAGACTGAATCGGGCGCCGGGTCAACAAGGGAACAACCAGTAGCAGGTGATGGCCATAGCTGGAAATCAAGGCCCGACGAATCAAGAAATACAGCTCGGGTATGTGTATTTGTCATTGGAGCCAACGATGCCTGTCAGGACCCGAACATTTTCACGGGTACACACTTACTCAATCATCACTTCGCATCTATATTATTTGATACTGGAGCAGACAATAGCTTTATATCTTCTGAGTTTGTGCATTTGCTTGATTTGAGTCCTAGTAGGCTAGAAACTAGTTACTCTGTAGAAATGGCCAATGGTAGGGTTGTTCAGGCCAATGAGATTATTAAGAAGTGCTCGATGAGATTGGAGAACTATGCCTTAGATATAGATTTGATACCATTTGAGTTAAGAAGTTTTGACTTGATCGTGGGAATGGATTGGTTGTCAAAACACGGAGCTGAGATTGTCTATCGGGACAAAGTAGTACGAATCCCTATGCCAAATGAGGAGGTGCTCAAAATTCAAGGAGAACAACCGGGAAGAAATCTAAAGCTTATCTTCTACATGAAAACACGCCGAAGTTTACGAAAGCAGTGCTATGCGTTTCTGGCTCACGTAGTAGAAAAGAAGGAAGAGGGGAGGAAATTGGTAGATATTCCAGTAGTACGGAACTACCCAGATGTATTTCCTGGTGACTTGTCTGGTTTGCCTCCTCCACAACAGATGGAATTTCGTATAGAGTTGGTTCTTGGAGCTACACCGGTAGCAAAGACACCATATCAGTTAGCACCATCTAAAATGCAAGAGTTATCTAGTCAGTTACAGGAACTATTGGAGAAGGGTTTTATTCGGCCGAGTCACTCACCATGGGGAGCACCGGTGTTATTTGTCAAAAAGAAAGATGGGTCGTTCCGAATGTGTATCGATTACCATGAGTTGAACAAATTAACCGTGAAGAATCGGTATCCTCTCCCCAGGATCGACGATCTGTTTGATCAGCTTCAAGGAGCTTCATATTTCTCCAAGATCGACCTTCATTCTGGATATCATCAACTAAGGGTTTTCGAGGATGACATACCGAAAACAGCGTTTAGAACTCGCTATGGGCACTATGAGTTCTTGGTCATGCCATTCGGGTTGACTAACGCACCAGCTGTGTTTATGGACCTAATGAATCGGGTGTGTAAACCTTACTTGGATACGTTTGTGATCACATTTATAGACGATGTACTTATCTACTCCTGATCGAAAGAGGATCATGAAGAACACTTCCAGGCAATACTGGAACTGTTACGAGAAAAGAAACTTTTTCCCAAGTTCTCAAAGTGTGAATTCTGGTTGCGGGAAGTGAAGTTTTTGGGTCATGTGGTGAATATGGATGGGATTCATGTAGATCCCAGTAAGATTGAAGTGGTGAAGAAATGGGATGCACCCAAGACGCCATCAGAAATACGACAATTCTTAGGATTGGCCGGATCCTATCGTCGCTTCATCGTGAATTTTTCAAAGATTGCTCAATCATTAACTTTGCTGACTCAGAAAGACAAGAAGTTTGATTGGGGACATGCACAATAACAAGCGTTACGAACGTTGAAAGAGAAGTTGTGCAACACACCTATATTGTCCCTCCCAGATGGAACTGATGATTTTATGGTGTACTGCGATGCTTCACATCAAGGATTGGGATGTGTGCTAATGTAGAAGGATAAGGTGATTGCCTACGCTTCGCGATAATTTAAGGTGCACAAAAAGAACTATACAACTCATGATCTTGAGTTGGGCGCTGTAGTATATGCACTTAAGATATGGAGGCATTACCTGTATGGAACCAAATGCATCATCTACATAGATCACAAGAGCCTTTAACATATTTTGGATCAGAAGGAACTTAATATGCGTCAGCGACATTGGGTGGAGCTTCTTAGTGACTACGATTGTGAAATCCGGTATCATCCGGGGAAAGCGAACGTGGTGGCTGATGCTCTAAGCCGCAAAGAACGCGTGAAACCACTACGTGCTCGAGCTATGGGATTGACTATTCAAACGAATTTGAAAGCTCAGATCCAAATTGCACAAAGTGAGGCATTGAAAGAGGAAAACCTTGCGGGAGAAGAATTTCGAGGGTTGGATAAACAAATGAGTTGCAAGGATGATGGTATACAGTACTTCATGGATCGAATATGGGTACCCAGGTGGGGAGGTGTACGTACCTTGGTCATGGATGAAGCCCACAAGACACGATATTCAGTCCATCCAGGTGCAAATAAGATGTACCATGATCTTAAAGATCTGTACTCGTGGCCAGGCATGAAGAAAGACATTGCCATGTACGTTAGTAGATGCTTGACATGCTCGAAAGTTAAAGCCGAACACCAGAAACCATCAGGATTATTACAGCAACCTGAGATTCCCGAGTGGAATTACGAGAACATAGCCATGGATTTTATTACCAAATTCCCTAGAACGAGCAGCGGGCATGACTCGAAATGGGTCGTAATGGATTGGATGACGAAGTCAGCTCATTTCTTGCCGATCCGAGAAGACTACAAAATGGATAAGTTGGCGAGATTGTACATCAAGGAGGTCGTGACAAGGCACGGAGTGCCAGTGTCGATCATATCCGACCGTGACAACCGATTTACTTCACGATTTTGGCAAACATTGCAGAAAGCGATGGGCACTCGATTAGATGTAAGTACTGCCTATCACCCACAGATAGACGGCCAAAGTGAACAAACTATAAAAATGTTGGAAGACATGTTGAGGGCATGTGTAATTGACTTTGGTGGTAGTTGGGACACTCATCTACCGCTGATTGAGTTCTCTTACAACAATAGCTACCATACGAGCATTGGATGTGCTCCATTCAAAGCATTGTATGGAAGGAAATGTAGATCACCCGTTTGTTAGGCCGATTTTGGTGAAAATCAGTTAACAGGCCCAGAGATCATTCAAGAAACAACCGACAAGATTTTCCAAATCAAAGATAGACTAAAAGCTACCAGAGATTGCCAAAAGAGCTATGCCGACAACTGTCGGAAGCCTCTAGAATTTAACATTGGGGATCGAGTTTTACTCAAGGTCTCTCCTTGGAAAGGAATTGCTCGGTTTGGAAAGAAAGGGAAGTTAGCCCCAAGATACGTAGGACCATTCGAGATTATAGAAAGAATCGGTCCAGTGGCTTACCGATTAAGGTTACCACAATAACTCAGCGGCGTACATGATACTTTCCACATGTCGAACCTAAAGATGTGTTTGGATGACGAATCCCTACGCGTACCAATTGAGGACATCAAGATTGACAAAAAGCTTCATTTTGTTAAGGAACCCATTGAGATCATGGATCGAAAGGTCAAGCAATTGAAGCGCAGTAGAATACAAATTTTCCGCATGAGATGGAATTCAAAACGAGGGCCAGAGTTTACATGGGAATAGGAAGACCAGATGAAACTTAAATATCCACATCTATTCGAGGATGACACTCTGGGACCTAACTCCAGCTGAATTTCAGGACGAAATTCTCTTAACTGGGGGATACTGTGACATTCGTCACCTAAAGGTCCGTCAATTAACGTGATTTCCGTTAACCTTTCTCGAACGTTCATTCCATGTGGATATCATTCTTGCTTTATCATCTTTATACTTGTGCTCTCATCATAAACGTATGCTATCTTTAAAACTTTTACAATTTTCATCATCGTTATCACTAAATATACTGTTTTTATATAATATTATTGTCAATAATAAAACTATTTTTAAGTTACCAATATCATTAATTACATTTTTATCATTAATATAACTAGCCTAATAAAGTCGTTTTCAACCGAAACAAATTTGGGAACTCGGGGGTTAAGTGTAGGGACTAAATGTGACATTTTGCCAAACTAGGGCTGGGTATAAATACCCATATTCCAGCCCTAGCCTCCATATCATCATCTTCTTCTTCATCTTCTTCTTCTCTAGTTTTTCTCCTCCTCCTTGCACCAAACAGCCTATTTTCTTCGCGTTTTCACTGGCAAGACCTCGGCTACAGTTGAGTCTACTCCATTCTTGCAGGTAGACGACCTTGGTCGTCCCTTTTCTTGCTAGTTTACTTATGTCCATTTTGGGTTTCGGGTGCTCGTGGCAAACTTGAGCACATGAGGTCGTGTGGGTGCGTGTGATGTCTTTCTGCATGTTCTTCTTGTTTTGGTGTGTGCAAAATGTGTTTCTGGAAGTGCTTGTGGTTTAACTCTTGTGCACGGAGCAGCCGAAGGCTGCTCTTCACTTCTGCAGTCGCGATTCTGCTGTTCCGGCGACTGGGTCGACAATGCGACTGAGTGAGTCGTGCGACTATGTCTTTCGTGCGACTATGTCTTTCGTGCGACTGAGTTGTGCGACTGGGTGTGTCGTGCGACTGAGTTGTGCGACAGTGTTTATGCGTGCGATTGAGTCTTGCGACCGAATGAATGTGTGCGATTGTGCGTGTATCGCACGACTGAATGCTAGTCGCACGAATGAAGGTTCAATCATACGAATGAAGCTGATTCATACGAATAAAGGTTGATTCGTGCGCATGGATGTTGAGTCGTGCGATTAGGTGTTGTGTGGTACGACTGAATGCTGAGTCGCACGAATGAAGGTTCAATCGTACGAATGAAGTTGATTCATACGAATGAGGGTTGATTCGTGTGGATGGAGTGTTGAGTCGTGCGACTGAAGTTGATGTGTGTAAATTCCTTCTTGTGTGTGGTGTGTGTATGTCTTGTGATGTAAGGTGACATCGACACGGTTGCCATTGCTTATGACAATGTTAAAGTCGACACTACCAAACTTACTAATGTTATTACAAACCAAATCAACTTAACATTTTACAATTATCAACAACCGATTTGTAACTACTAATATTTACCAAATACTTCTCCAATAACAATGGAACTAATGAATCAGGTGTGTAAACCTTACTTGGATAAGTTTGTGATCGTATTTATAGACGATATACTTATCTACTCCCAATCGAAAGAGGATCATGAAGAACACCTCCGGGCAATACTGGAACTGTTACGAGAAGAGAAACTTTTCGCCAAGTTCTCAAAGTGTGAATTCTGGTTGCGGGAAGTGAAGTTTTTGGGTAATGTGGTGAATAAGGATGGGATTCATGTAGATCCCAGTAAGATTTAAGCAGTGAAGAAATGGGATGCACCCCAGACGCCATCAGAAATACGACAATTCTTAGGATTGGCCGGATAATATCATCGGTTCATCGTGAATTTTTCAAAGATTGCTCAATCATTAACATTTCTGACTCAGAAAGACAAGAAGTTTGATTGGGGATATGCATAAGAACAAGCGTTCCGAACGTTGAAAGAGAAGTTTTGCAACGCACCTATATTGGCCCTCCCAGACGGAACTAATTATTTTTTGGTGTACTGCGATGCTTCACATCAAGGATTCGGATGTGTGCTAATGCAGAAGGATAAGGTGATTGCCTACGCTTCGCGACAACTTAAGGTGCACAAAAAGAACTATACAACTCATGATCTTGAGTTGGGTGTTGTAGTATTTGCACTTAAGATATGGAGGCATTACATGTATGGAACCAAATGCATCATCTACATAGATTACAAGAGCCTTCAACATATCCTGGATCAAAAGGAACTTAATATGCGTCAGCAACGTTAGGTGGAGCTTCTAAGTGACTACGATTGTGAAATCTGGTATCATCCGGGGAAAGCGAACGTGGTGGCTGATGCTCTAAGCCGCAAAGAACGCGTGAAACCACTACGTGCTCGAGCGTTGGGATTGACTATTCAAACGAATTTGAAAGCTCAGATCCAAATTGCATAAAGTGAGGCATTGAAAGAGGGCAAGCGGCAAGGACCCAATACATATGGTCAATCACAAAGATTGGACCCTAGTGTGCATCCTTCTAAGGTAGCTAACCCGCACACAGTTGAGCTATCACCTTTATTGGGTGTGAACCTCCATACATTTGCTTGTAAGCCTTACTTACATTCATTCATCATGTTCCTCTTTTCATTATCTTTCACTTTACTTTACATAATACTCTCATTTTATTCATTAACATTCCACATAAAGCCAAGGGAAAATAATCATATATAATAAAAAGGAACATCATCATAAACAGTCAAATCATCATACAGGACATATAACATACATCATACATACCATCATGCATAAGCATCAATCATTCTTCATAACATGCCCATCAATCATAAATATGCTTGCTCTTGGGCTCATCTAGAGAATTTGAAGAGAATGCAACAGTAATTGATCCTATAGTCATGCTAGAAGGACGATTTGCTAAAGTTAATGAAGAACCCTCAACCACTTGATCTTTTTTTACTTCCACACCACCTTTGGAAGCTTAGACTTGACCTTCAATACTTCGAAAGTTTTACCGAATTCGGAAATTTTGATGATTGGGCCTTCGGAAGATCTTGCTTTCACTACAGCATGCTTCAGTACTTCGGAAGTATTCCTTCCTTCCGAGACCAAAGTTTCTTCTGAAGGCAAGTTTCCACTTGTCCTCTTCTTCATTTTGGAGCTTCTGTAGGAAAAAGATTTCCTTCTGAAGCTTGCTTCTACTTCTCCAAACTCTTAGAAGTTTCTTTATTTGTGATGTGGTGAGTACTCTTTGGATTGTAAACACAATCCATAGCAAAGTTAGAGGTACTCACACACATAATACAGTCCATTTTCTTCCTTCTAGGAGTCTTCTTCTGTGAACAAGGTTGAACTTGATCACTTTCACTCTCCATCTTCATCTTCTCAAATGATGTGGCAATTCTTGTGGGGTTGGAACTACCATTGGAGCTTGATGGTTCATGTTGTACAGCAGGGGTTCAAGTTTGTTGTACAACCTTCTTCTTGATAATGGGATGATTTGGACATGAACTAGAACTCTTGTTGTTGGAGTTCAAGTTTGTGTCTTCAGCTTTAACCACTTCAAATCTTGTAGAAATAAAGACTTGTTTCTATGTAGAGTTGAATGTGGCCTTGATTTCTTGGGCCTTCTTGGACTTTCTTTTGGCCTTTCTTATCAAGTTCTTTCTCTTATACTTGGTCATCCCAACAACTTTACTCTCCTCAGATGGATGGTGACCCTTCTTAGAATGCTCTTTTGCACTCTTCTCAGAGCCATTCTTCACCATCTCCTCTTCATCCTCTTTAGTCAAAGGGTCTATGAGAGGAAGCTAATCTTCACAAGTTCCACACCTAAGAGATCTTACAAACAAGATTGTGTATGGAGGAGCTATCTTAGAAGATCCCACTCCCTGCTTATTTTGATAACAAACATTTGCATGCAAGGATGAGGATATCATGTTTTTAAAGGTCTCTTCTTCAAGAACACATTTTTCTACCCTAGCTTTGCTGATCACAAGCTCAGCCTGGCATTCAGATAACTTAAGTATGAGGTCTTTGATCTGAGTCATGTGGTTTGTGTGCTCATGTTTAAAAGTTGAAATGGTTTTTTCTAAGTCCTCTATCTTTAGTTTATAGTCATTTTCAGCTCTTTTAAAATCAGCTTTTAAAATATTTAAGGACTCAAGATCTGATCTTATTTCTAAGTTATAAGACCTGTATCTATTAACTTTAGTAATACATTCAGGAGTGCAAAGATGTTCCAATTCCTTGGCTTCATCATGATCAGCCATGAGTTCTTGGTTTGGAGATACTTCTTCCACCTAAAAGCTCAGTCAAAGCCTCCTTTAACAACAACAACAACTTGCTGTTTTGGCTTCTCATTCTGGGTCGCTCTCTCATTGTAGTTTGGTCTGGCTTGAGTCTGGCCACCATTTGTTCTTGGTGCCTTACACTCTCTAGAAAAGTGTCCCATCTGGTTACAGTTGTAACACTTTACCTTGCTTTTATGTAGCCCAAATTTTCTACTGGCTACATTGCTAGGGAACTTCCTCCATGTCCTCTTGTAGAACTTCATGGCTCTACAGTGAGCAGAGCCATTTACTGAACTATCTCCATATACTCCAGATCATTTGGATGGATACAGTCCAAGTCTTCAAGGGTGAAGAGAAAGTTGCCCGTGGATTCATCAGTACAAACAAAAGTGTGAGAAGAATTTGTCTCTTGGAAGAAACTTCCTTGAGTGTAGCTTTCTCTTGGAGTTTATAGGAAGGTGATGAATTGACCCTTTTGTGAGTTTTCAGGGTAGCATATGAGATGATTTTGTGGTTCAATGCTATCCCTTTCAACCACATAGAGGGCTGAACTCAATTGATTGCTAAAGTTACATACCAGATGAGTTTTGCATATTCATCTCCATCTGGTATCCATTGAGAATACCATACAACTATATAAGAGTAAGAGTCTTAAGGTTCTCAGTCTTCTTGATAACAACACAATAATATGTCTATTGTCTAGGAAGAGAGGACATAAACTTCCTCATAATGTCCTTGTTCTCAAGAGTTACTCTAGCATCCATTAGAGTATCCACAATTTCAACATACCTACAGTATTGTTGAGTCATGGTTTCACCTACCTTGAAGGTGAAATTTTAAAACAGCTGCTTAAGATCCTTCTTCTTCTCTTTTTCTTCATTGGATCCCTCATACATAAGCTTCAGTGCTTCCCATAGTTGCTTGGTAGTCTTGCACTTTTTGAAGCCTCGATAGATGGAGTTTGGAAGAGCAATTTGAAAGGTTGTCATGGCCTTTTGATCAAACTCTATTCTCTTCCTGTCTTGATATACCACCAGCAGCAGTAGAAGGGGTGCATGGTATGTAAGGTCCTTTAACAACAAAGTCCCACATCCTGGAGTCTAGAGACTTGATAAAGCTTACCATTCTTTGACACCAAGTATCAAAGTCTTTTGGAGTGATTAGTGGAGACTTTGACATAGTTCTAGTTTCCATATTAGCCTTAGTGATAGTTTCCATTTGAGTTGTTAAGTGTTTTGTGTGTGTGAGGGATCTTAAGATGGTGAAATCTTATATCAAGAGCCTGAAAAGCTCTGATACCAAATGCAGGACCGTAAGGGGGTAATTCATTTTACAACATAACAACACAATTGAGGAGAGTTCTTTAAAACACTTCGCAAATCAAATATGGGATTGGTTAACTAGAATAAAAGATGCTAAGAACACAAGTAAATGAGAGATAGAACAAGATAGCAGAACAACACAAGTATTTGGGTTTCAAGAATGTTATATATTACTTCTCAAGTTCTATTAAAAAGTGTTACAAAGCATAATGGAAAGTTACAAGTACTTGAGATACATATACTACATCCTACAGTCGGCCATACTTTGAAGGCCAACTAGATACATAAGACTAGACAACAAAATCAAATTTAGAGTCAAAAGGCAGATTGCCTTTTGACTAGTGGGTATGATATGCCATAGCTCACATCCTAATATATTACAAAAAGTATAAAAGTACATAAAATAGAAAGCTTAGACTCAAGACCTCAATGTACAATTACCAAAAGCATAGACCTTTTCACCAACTCATGTAAGTGGGTGACTAAACAGAGTTGTAGCGGAAAGGTAGTCCAGCTTTATGGTAAAGTACATCAGATAAAAGCATGTTCATAAAAGTCTTCGGAAGAAATCTATTTTTACTCTTTGGCTTCGGAAGACTTTGTCTTGAAGCTTCGGAAGACTTTATTTTTGGCTTTGGAAGACTTTACTTTTGGCTTTGGAAGATGTTGGTCTTGGTTACAGAAGATTTTACACTTAGAATATTTCTTGTGCAAGGTGTAAAACTTCCGAAGCATTTCTACTTCAGTTCTTTGGTGCATGCATGCAGAGAGACTTTGGATGTTTTGAATGTTTTGGCTGCATCAAACTTATTGGAATCCTTACAAACCTCAAAAACACCTGGTTCATATTCCACTGCGTAATACAAGTATTATTTACAAGATGAACATGCGTTTGAACATTTTGCACCGCGATACGATAATGCATGTTATAGGGAACAAAATATTAGAGAAGAACATTGGCTCCATATTTATGATGAGTAAGGTGATGAAGAGTTTGTTTCTAAAATAAAAGAACAAGTTGTACAAGATCAAGATGTAGAAGATGAAAATGTGTTGGTGGAGGAATATGTAGACGAGCAATCTTGATGTGATGAAGAAAGCTATGAATAATTACTAGAAGAAATTAAAGACCCTTTTCATCCGTGATGACACATCAGTTATGATCAAACCACATCCCACATAGTTAGCATAATTAGAGTCGGGCCAATCAACAAGTGGTTCTTTCTAGAAAAGAAAGTCGTCAGATTCGGGGCACCGCACTTCTACAAGCGATGATGTTTGCAAAATTCGCATTCCCGACCTCAATGAAAACACAACACCTACACCACCTAGTCGTAAAGATTCGACGAAAGTAGAGTCATCAAGCAAAGGGTCTTTGGCTGATACTTTTTCTAGGTACATTTCAAACAAAGAAGCTTTTTTATGACAATGGTGGAGATAAGGCTCAAATATGATAAGAAAGCTTTTAGGTTGATGTTGAAGTAATAGGGGAAATGCAGTAGGACTGGTATGACAAAGATTTGGAGACTTTCATCAAGCCTCATGATAATGTGAGTGGGCCAATGTTGAAAATACACCTTGAGCGAAAACGATTTTTAGTTTCATTTGATATTTTTATTTTAAATGATGTACTTTTCTTTAATTTTAACGAAATTCATATTTTTGTGTTCTTAAAATAAATTTATTTTTAGTAGTGAGGATACATGAATGCTCCACCTCCACCACTTATGGTATGTGAGATTGTGAGGGTAGTATGAGAGTATTTGTGATGTGACTTATACTTATTGGTGGATAGTTAGGGTAATGAGGATACATAAAAGCTCCACCCCTCCTTCTTAAGAATTTAGATAGGTAATTGTTGTAACACTCGCCTCCCAGGTTACACCCTAGGGAGTGTTACGCATCGGATATACATAGCACATAGTAATTAAAGAATACACAATGAAGTCTAACTATAATTATACATCATAGCATATTATACTTCTATCATATTACACAATAATATAACATCATTTCAACTATACTAGATATTCAAATCTTTAACAACACTCTAGAACTTTATTTTCTCATTAGCTAGCCTATAATCTCTAGTACTTGCAGTCACTTGATACCTAGGATGTATGTTTATTTAAAAAGAGATGTGAGAATCAACATAAAGTTGGTCGGTTCATAAACATAATATTATTCAAAATATATTAATTTCGACTATTGCATCAAGCATATACAATCATGATAAATAGATAGGATCAATGTAAGCACAGTATAAATTCATATAACTAAGATATGTATTCAAACTCTATTAGCTAAAGTAGAATCTTACAAGCAGTTCTCATGCATCCTATCAAGTATTGTTACAAATGACAGATGTTAATTTTAGCCATTCCTACAACAATTACTAAATAATGGAACATCACATCTTGTTCTAGAAAATTATTCAAAGAGCTCACCTTAATCAACCAAGTTAGTGAAAACATCTAATCCGATTCACGTTATAAGGTATTACACTATGGACAAAATAATTTCATTTAAGTTATTCTAGCTCGTAAGTATCGTAGGGATAATTCGTTATCCCTTTTTATTTGTTGGTATTATTCAGGCACTTTCTCATGTCCTATGCTAACCATTTGGTACACCTCTGCTAGTTGGAATATCTCAAGCATTTCCATCATAATCGTGCCAACCCTCGGGGCTACCCAATACATTCCTTGACAATAACGCTAACTCCTAACAACAACAACAGCAACAACAACAATAACAACACCTCAAGATTCTTGTTATATTAGAGCGTTCATAAAAAAGTTATAATTTAAATTCAATCCTAAGATTTCCATTTGTAAAGAAGCAAACATGTGAAATATTTACATGTGAAATATTTACATGTGAATTGAGCAACTAGTCTAGCTTACTTATATAATTAATTGAGTTGATTGTTTCGTTTTTCTTTTATAAGTTTTAAAATATAATATTTTATAAAAAATTGAATATGTCATTGTAATAAACTTATTTTTTTATACGAGCTAACCTAAGTTTTTTTAAAAATAAAGAAGGCTAAAATATAATATATTTATTATTATATTCAAATGATATCGCTGGGACCACAGAAAAAAATAAAAATATGAACACCTTAAATTTTCGACAGTTGTGAAAACATTATGTCCTAACCACCGTCGACTACAATCATATTCAGGGAACTAATTAATATGATCGTTTTAGTTGTCTTCTTTTCCCTACCGATTATGTTGACTGGCTTCCACCAAGATTGCATGCAGCGGCCCATGCAAGGTAGCATCGCAACATTTAAAGCCGTAAATCAAATTCAAAGATGTGTGTCGGGTGCCCATTGAACTTTTTTAATAGTTTGTTTATAGTCAAATCAATCATTTACTTGGTCAACATCAACTTCCATGTTTCTCACATGTATATGATCTTGATTGAGATCTAATGCCACTCACAATGTGAAAACCTCTTTCTTTAACGATTGACTGGTCATAGAAAACCAAACAAAAGGCTTCTCTCGTGACAGCAAACCGCCCCTCACACATGTGGTTCATCTTTATCTGGTCAACATCAACTTCCATGTTTCTCACATTTATTTTACTTCTCCTGATTCAAATTAGCATCTCATGTTATTTTATTATCCTGGTTTTCGGCCACTTAGTGATTAGTATTATTGAATATTGATTGCTTTTGCTGTTGTTTCGACCCGTAACAGCAGGGCGAACAACTATTTTCAATTGAATGTTGTTGAGTATTGATTGTTATTTTTGATTGCTGTTGATTTCGATCTCAAATTAGCATCTCCTGTTATTTTATTATCCTGGAAGCAGAAATGTTGTAATGTAAAGAGGCAAAAAACTTTAAATGTAGATGAACGTATTGATGTAGATGAACATTTAAATGTAGATGAACCTACTGTTGAACCTTTAAAGAACGGTACTAATATTAGTGCTAAAAAAATAAGTTTAAAAAAATAAATTTAACCCCGTCATCTATAAACTTTTAGTTTATTGTTGCCGGTCTCCATCCCAGATAAAGAACGTTTATAATGTTAACTTCGAAAGAGGCCTCGTTTTTCTGGTTTGCATTAGGCCCCTAAAACCGTTGAGACGGTCCTGACACATAGGCATATATTTTTTATGTTCATTTGAAATAGAATTTAGAAAACGAAGTAGTCCAAGCAAGTTTATTATTTGTTGAAAGATGACTACGCGTAAATAATTGCTAGTTCCGTTCGCCAAATCAAATCTCACTTCATTTTTCATGTACTTAATTATTCAGTTTTAGGTCATTATCAAGGTTGTAATGTCCTATTTTGTTAATTATAAGTGATAAGAAAAGATTTGATTGATTAGGCTTCTAAATTTTGAATGTCCTAAGATATATTTTAATAAATGTATAAAATAATAAAATAGTTAATAAAAAATTGAATGTCCTGATTTTTCAATTTATTTATTTTTTCTTTAGTTTTATATATTTGCATGATAAATTAAATTGAATAATCATAAAAGTTCAAATAAAATTTATATTAAGCAAGAAAATTAATAAATGAAAAAAAACACTACTATGCAAAATCGGATTTTGTCCAAATTAATTTAATTATTAAAAGTTTTAAATGATTTTGGATATACATACATACATACATATATATATATATATATATATATATATAGAGATCGAGGATGAAAGTCTTTCTAATGTAGGGGTAAAACTTATAATGAAAAACATAATTCAGGTTTTTTACATACGCAAATATTGTTTGAATTCAATTTTCATATGCTTCCATATA
>BJCM01240877.1:0-14638 GCA_018326385.1 Flaveria bidentis | reverse complement strand
CCCTCCCAACTTCCACCCTCTCCTCCGAGCCCCCCCAACCATACTGCCACCCAACCCACTCGCTCTATGCACACCCGTCGTATGTCGGGCATCTCCTAACACGAACAACCCCTCAATCTCCACACCACCACCTCTACCCCCATCTCTTCGCTACCACGCAACCCTACCACCGCCCTTAATAACCCGGATTGGAAGCGTGCCATGCAGGATGAGTTTCGTGCTCTTATCGATAATGAGACGTGGGAATTGGTGCCTCGGCACCCCAATATGAATATTTTCCGCAACATGTGGCTCTTTCGCCACAAGACTCGTTCTGATGGCTCCTTGGAAAGATATAAGGCCCGGTTAGTTTGTGACGGTCGTTCATAACAGGTCGGTATTGATTGCGGGGAAACCTTTAGCCAGGTAGTTAAGCCCGCTACCATTCGCACGGTACTTACCCTTGCGGCTTCACACGCATGGGAGATTCACCAACTCGATGTTAAGAATGCATTTCTTCACGGACATTTGCATGAAACAGTTTACATGCACCAACCATTAGGGTTTCGAGACCCTTAGTTACCGGACCATGTTTGTCGCCTGAAACGCTCACTCTATGGCCTCAAACAGGCACCTAGAGCTTGGTACCAACGATTTGCCGACTATGCTTTTAAGATTGGCTTCACCAACAGTCGGTGCGATCACTCCTTGTTCGTTTATCGTTGTGGCAAGGACATGGCCTACCCATAGTCACATGGTTCGTGGTACGCTTTGGTATGGGTACGTGGTACGGGATCGGAATTCGCTAGGTCCTCAAAATTCGGTACGACCGGGGGTAGGCTCATTTCGGTTCGCTCTGGTACGATGTACCATGTAATATGGTACAATTTACAAGTTAAACATAAATAATAGACTTTATTTATCTATTAAACATAAATGATAGACTCTATTTATCTATTATTACAAGCTACTGTTAGTGGGGCTACCTCCTTAAGTCGATCACAAAACTAGCCAAAAAGCAGCTGATATCCTTTTACCCTTAAGTCGGTCACCGGTATATACAAAGGTCAATAAAAAGGAAGCTAATTGAAATCAATAAGTCGGTCATAGGTGAATACTAACCTGGTGATTGCTTATCACTGTTGTCTTGCTCATCAACAAGATCAACAAAATCATTCTCCTGTGCGGACCGTGACTCTGATTGTGCCTCCGATTGGTTGTCATGCAGCTCATCACCAAGGTCAACAACTCTCTTCTTTCCAAACACCATACTTAAACAACTAAATGGATGGCTAATATAAATTCAATTGAAATTGAGAGTTGATTCAAGACTTCTGGAATGAATAATTTCAGAATGAACAGAAGCATATTATAGGCAATTATGTGCGGTAGTGTGAAACTGAAATTGGAGGTAACTGAACCTTACCACTTCTGGTAATTAATTCCGCCTGACCTTTCAAATTGATTTCGATGTTCCAATTTCGGTCCGCACGAGTTTCTTATACATGGAGTTTGCGTTCCAATCCGTTACAGGGTCGCTCCAATTGAACTTTTGGTTCGCCAATTTGAAGAACCAAATCGCGATCTGGTGCGAACCGGGTTCGCGTTCGTACCGCGTTTCGGTACGTCCGATCCAGAACGAAATTTGTGGGGTGTCCAGCGAATTATGTGACTATGGGCCTACCTCCTACTTTATGTCGATGACATCGTGTTGGTCACGTCCTCCCCCGAGCTCCGCCACCATTTTTTATCACTACTGGCCAAGGAATTCGCCATGAAGGATCTTGGTCGCCTAAGTTTCTTTTTCGGTATTGCTGTTGAAACACAACCAACTAGAGCTCTCTTTTTATCTCAGAAACAATATGCCACCGAGATCATTCATCGCGCCGGACTTGACACTACCTGCTCCGACCCCAGTCGACACGTCACACAAACTTAGCTCCTCCGCCGGCACTTTGCTGGAAAATGCCACAGAATATTGCCAACTCGCCGAGGCCCTCCAGTACCTCACCTTCACCCGACCGGACATTTGCTACGCAGTTCAACAAGTTTGCATGCACATGCATGCCCCTCGAACGACCCATTTCACAGCTCTCAAATGCATCTTGCGGTACATCCGAGGCACCTCAGATTACGGTTTGACCATAACTCCAACTTCCACTAATTCTCTAGTATCCTACACGGATGCAGATTAGGCAGGCTGCCCGGAGACTAGGCGATCTACGTTTGGATATTGTGTTTACATGGGTGCTAACTTACTCTCCTGGTCCTCCAAGCGCCAGTCTACAATCTCTCGGTCCAACGCCGAGGCTGAACACGTGCAGTAGCCAACGTCGTCTCTGAAACATGTTGGCTTCGCAACCTATTATGTGAGCTCTATCATCCACCCACCAAGGCGACACTTGTTACTGTGACAATATCAGTGTTGTTTACCTTTCTACAAACCCGGTACAACATCAACGAACGAAACACATTGAGATTGATATCCTCTTCGTTCGTGAGAAGGTTGCTCGTGGCCAAGTTCGGGTTCTCCATGTCTCCTCACGTTTTCAGGTGGCCGACATCTTCACCAAGGCCCTACCTTGGATTCTCTTTGAAGATTTCAGATCCAGTCTCAACATTCGCCCGCCTCTAGTTTCGACTGTGGGGGTGTATTTGCCTAGACTGTATTTCAGATATTTATGTGGGCCAATATTGTAATATTGGGCAATTGTAGTCTAGGTCAAATGGTTATCTGTACTCTATATATAGTTTGACATGGATCAATAATAGGCATGGGAATTATACCTACTTTCATTTATCAGTTTGACGAGGGAAATTGGTACATAATTCATTTTGAGTATTTCAAAGGACTTGGTTCAAAATGGCTGATTGGATGATGACGAATTTTGCAGTTTAGCGCTTACTTTCACTTTTTATGTTTGTATTGATACTTAACAGTTTGTAGGACCAACACTTTTCAAAGGCCCCAATAGTTATGTTTGACTGGGCTACACACATTCACATACCATGTTCTTTTTCTTAGGCATTGAAGGAATTTCTTTGCTCAGCAGAAGGTGAAGCGAGGGCTTTGGCCTCACTGTACTCTTTGGTGGTATGTGTAATATTTCTCTCTTTAATTACTGTAAGTGGTCTAAAGATCTTTTATTTGTCAACAGTGATGTTTACTTTTTGTTGTTTTATAGGGTAAAAATGTTGATTCTTTAATTCTCTACTTTGGAGAGGATCCTGCCCGTTGCCCGTATGAACATGGTAAGTACTAATTTTTTTTAGATGTTCAATTGTCATTTATCAATCAAAGGTCAAACATTCCTTTTAGAAAAGTTCAAGAGATTAGCATGGTGCTTATATACACAGGAGTTAGATAAACATGATTTGAAATTATATTATATTTTGTTTGCAAAAAAGTATTATCTTGACCTAGTACCTCTTTGACATTTTATATGTTACACACAAGCACACGCGTACTAGTTACTACACTTAATAATTAGTGGTTCTACAAATATCGTATCAGTGGTAGTAAAGGTGGGGTATCGACTAGTGTTTAATTTGGATTAATAATATGGATTAATCAGAATTAATCGGACGAAATCTTATATGTAAATATTCAAACATTTGAATATACACACACACACACAAACTTTTGTAAAATGTTGCATATAGTTTCTTAGTTTGACCAATTTTGACCGCCTACATATGTTATGGCCAATTAGGTCAAATCGCGACGACTACACAATGATTACCGATTAATTATTGATTAATCCTGACTTTTACAACACTATTCACCTGTGAATACATTTATTCATCTAGTGAATTCTCTATATTCCTAATTATTCAACCAAGAATGTATTCACCAGTGAATAAATTGGTTCCTTAAGATTTGGTGGTTTTCATTTGAAACCACTCTTATTTATATAGTTTTATTTGTTAACTATTAAAGACAAAACGGTAATCCAAATCAACTAATTCATAAGTAAATGTGTCAAAGTTCCTACCTCTAATATAATAAATGTTTTGCGTAACATTTGTTTATTTTCAGTTGTTTCAACTCTGGTAAACTTTGTGAGATTGTTCAATCAAGCACATGATGAAAACTGCAAGCAACTAGAGGCCGAGAAGAAGAAGGCAGAGAGAGAGAAGGAATCTTCAAATGAAATGTCCAAACCAACAGATTCCAATATGGAGTTAGAACGGGTTAAAAACACTACAATTAAAACCGTCAAATAAAATTTAAAGGGACTAAAATGAGCTCCAGCGCCTTCTGTCCAAATGGATGTATATCAACTATGTAAAGTTGTATACTATCACTGTTTCTGCTGCTGCTGCAATTATTATGGCCATTGCATTTCCATCAAAGGTTAGCCTCTTTAACTTTTCTCTCATTTCACAATTTTCTTCTGCTGTTGAATAACCATTATACTTGTAAAAGCTAAAATACATTGTGCTTAGAGTTTAGGGGTGATAATTCTTGAAACAAGAAACGCAACACGTATTTATTTTTTTGGGTTTGCAAGTTTAACATCATTGGGTTGACTTGTCTATAAGTCTAATCCGTTTAACAAACGAGTTGTGTTAGGGTTGTAATAAAAAATTTAAAATTAGAACAAAAAGGTTGAAAATATATTATTTATAAGTTCAATCCGCCAACCTGTTTATGGCTGATCTAGTATGGAATTTTGTTTATTCATTTTAAATTAAATAATTATTTCCAACCTTTTCCTGCAAGGCCCCATCTACATATTGATTACAACCCATTTACAACCTGATAATCAATTTAATTGTTTAGTCATTTAGATACATGCGTTACATGGTTCATGTTCGGGTTATATGGTTTTAATTGTCTGGGTTAGGATTGATTTCATGGAATAATCATTTACTTTTCAATTTGACTTGATCACTTGAACTTTCTGCAGCAAAGATGAATCGGCCCACGATGGCGGTTTTGTAAATATTTGGCAACATGGATATGGAGCTACAGCTTATTGTAACAGCATGCTCGATCCTATGTGTTTGTTCGAATGATAAGCACATCTTCTTGCTGATTAGGGGCACTCAATAAAAAGCATGGGAGCTTCCTTCCCAAGAGTTGAATTGTAACCGTCGGCAACTTTCTGATAAAAGAAATTGTTAACATTGTTAAGATCCTGATATTGATGTTAGCAACTAACGATTATATAATTTTGTTAAGTGAAAACGTGTTGTTTATGAACAAGGATCTCTACAACTACAAGATCTTGATATAATCCTTGTCGTGATCATAAGATCTTAGCATTTCGATTTGACTTTGCTTAGATAAAAATAAACATTTAAACCAACTGAAGTGAAAGTAAATTTCATAAAAAGTTCAAATCCTTAATTCTTAATTTTCTAGTTTCCAGTTTTAAATTACTTTGAATTTACATACACCATTGACCTCATGATAAACTTTGAAATCTTTAGTGAATTTGCATTCTACTTGATCTATAACATTAAGCAAAGGAGAGTTTTTTTTTCTTTTTTTTTAATTTTTTAATTTTTCAATTTTTCAATTTTATTTTAATTTTTGCAAAATCATAAATATTACAATTATCGCAAGAAGAATCAATTACCCGATATTCTAACATAACTACTAAAAAACATCTTAATTATGTATCATGCTTTGCTGCTCTGCCCCTGGCCCTTTCTTAGCTTTGTATTCTTCTATCATCTTTCACTTGAAGTTCCTTTGGAGATTCCTCCCATCCTAGGGGTGAGCTTTCTTGGCTTCATTCTAGAGTACAGGGGGATGTCGAAGATGGATACGTATGTTTCTCCTCCATTCTTGAAGATGAGCATCTTGGCCTTGAAGGACTATCTACCTCTCTCGGAGGAAACTGTCATTGATTTGATTCATAATGACGTTTCAGAACGCCAAGCCATTGATGGTGGAGTGGTTTGTGAAATTGTGCCACCGGTTGTATTCCTTTGGTTAGCGGTTTAAGATGTATTGACATTTTGCCACGATAATGTAATATCCAATTCTCGATTCGTCAGATCGTCCACTTTTGGGCACCAGTTTCTGTGGTATTGTTGTCAAGCTTTCCTCTGTAAAGAAGAACACGTTATTGGTCGGTTTCCCCATAATCTGCACTACATTGTAATAAGCTTCCATGTTGGGATTGTAATAATACGTTCACTCGGAGGAAGCCTGAAGGCGCTGAACAACCAGATTCATTTAAGTCATCCCTACCTCCTGAGTACTTTGACGGACACCAGAGAAGTTAGTTATTCGTCTATCATATTGGTCGACATGAACTTTCCTATACTCCTAGAATCACTATCTCTTCCTCGGACGAGAAAGTCATCGGTGAAAGCGTGCCTTTCACTCAAACTCATTCAAAAACGGGGAGCTTACTTATCTATTTCGAGATAGTTGCTACCTATATGTTCAGATTCATTTACTACAAGAAACAACTATTCCATTCGAGTGTAGGTCGAGATTGAAAAGAAAGAAGGGGTGTTCAAGCTGTAGACGGTTCCCAGTTATGCTTGTGTGTTTCCTCTCTTCCATTGCTTCACTTCATAATCATAATCATAATCATAATGAGACTAGAGTATTCTTGTTCCTGCTTCAGTCCATCAATACAGTTAGACTCTTGCTATAGATTATGGAAATGATAGACATTCTCATAAATATATGCTCACTTATATCATATAATAATTCAAATAAGAGTAGATTCACTCTAACTCGCTATAACTCTCTGAACTACACGTGTATGAACTTGCTATGTTTAAAAAAATAAAAGATAATGTATGAGAAATTATTAATTAGAAGCATATGTCGTTTTTATTAATGACAAAGATTTTACATATAAAGATGATTAGAAAAAACAAACCAAACATCAAAACACATGAAAATTACATGAATAAAAGTGGGTTTTTAACCACTCGGTCCACGATCATTAACTTTGTTGTTCCAAATAACTATCCCAACAAATAGTGAAGAACCAAATAGAATTTTATCAACCTTCAAGTCAGTTGCTTTAAATATGACATCGTTCCTAGCCTTCTAAAAGACCCACCAAGTCGTGAATATTATACCTTTGATAACTTAATTGGTTTCATTGATGTTAGGAGTTAAAAGCTCCAACCAAATAATAATTGATTAACAAGCCAAAGTAGTTATCCCACATTCATCAAAATACATGTTCCATTCATTCTCTCTCAAAGAAAATGAGTACACAATAAAAGACACACATATACTTTTATTGCTAAGATTAGCTCAAATGCGAGGTTAATTGGGTTGACTTGATTTTTACAAAACAACCCACATACTGAACCATTTATAATAAACAGGTTTGATTCTATGTAATAATTGAATTGGGTTGCTTGGGGTAGTCCTTAATCGGGTTCCAGTTGATTTAGTTTGGGTTTGCTATTAGGGTTTAGGTAAAAAACACACCCCTAATATAACTAAACAACCAAGTAAACAATAAAAACTTTACCATAAAACATATTCCAAATATAAACAAACAAATGATATATATAACAAAGTTTTTACATACATAACAACAAAACGAAACATATAACTCTAATAACGATACAAAAAAAAACATCAAACTATGATGTATCTAGATACTGTCGGGGCAGTGGCAGCTTGGGAGGATCGATACCTGCGGCATGTGCTCATGCAATCTCGAGGTGAACATGCCACTCCCTAAGATCCTCGATCAGATTAAGCCGTCGACTTTGAGCACTCGAGCTCTCAACAACCTCATGTAACAACGCCTCCACGTGTGTAGTCAATCTCATATCTCGGTAAATTTGCCAAGGATGTTATGGTTTATATGGCAGCTACTATAATGGTTGTTGTAAGGCCCCGTTCCCGGGACGCTTACAGCTGGTCAATCATTGTACAAGAACATATATTTACATTAACTTCATTAAAACATCGCAGCGGAAACATTAAAAACAACATTTCATTTCATTATAAAAGCTTTTGCACAATAATACATCGTTATCCAATTACATGTTGCATTACATCACAAAAGCATTATAAAAGTGGATGCCATGAGCAACTTTTACCTGCCAACTGGAAACACATAAAAGTCAGTGTTGTTGAGTGAGTTCTAGTTTTAAAATAAAACATACTTTATCTTTCATTTAAAACCGTTCTTCACAATCTCAAGTGACCATGAACTATACATACACATAGGTAATATCATTATTATCTTTATTATTCGTTCCTTCTTTCGTTCATACATCATTAAATCTTTACTTTCATTCGGACCAATGCCACGTGCTCACCCCACCGTCATGCATAAAGCGGGTACTAGGCCTGAGGTCTTTCATAGACCCCAAACATTATGCACGAAGCTGACTCCTGTACCTAGGGTAAGCGGCAAGGATCCCATACATATGGTCAATCACACAGATTAGACCCTAGTGTGCATCCTCCCGGGGTAGCTAACCTGCACACAGTTGAGCTAACACCCTTCATTGGGTGTGAACCTCTATACATATGCTTGCAAGCCTTCCAGTGTGCATCCTTCCGGGGTAAGCTAACCCGCACACAGTTGAGCTTACACCCTTCATTGGGTGTGAACCTCCATACATATGCTTGCAAGCCTTTTTTACTTTCATTCATTCATTAATGCATGCATTCTTTCATTACATTCCTCTTTTCATTATCTTCCACTTTACATTACATAATATTTTATCATTTCATTTATTAACATTCAATGTAAAGCCACGTGAAAATAATCATACAAAATAAGGAACATAACCATGAACATAAAGAACATCACCATACACGACACCATCGTATATACATAACATACATCAATCATACATCACCCATTACATCATCTATGACCTCAAAAGTCAACTTAGCCCCCGAAAACCTCCCAAGTCAAAGCCTACATATCACTTTTCCTCAGAAAACATTCTAAGTCCTTTCAGGCGCATGAGCCCTATTTAGGCGTATGAACATTTAGGCGAATGGAGAGCTTCCAGACGCATGGGCACTATAGGTGTATGGACGCTATGGGGAGTATGGACTCTTAGTTGCATGACTTCCAGGTGCATGACCTTTAGTCGCATGACTTCCTGGCGCATGACCTTCAGTCGCATGACTTCCAGGCACATGACCTTCAATCGCATGACTTTCTGGCGCATGACCTTCAGTCGCATGACTTTCAGGCGTGTGACCTTTAGTCACATGACTTTCGGCCGTATGGCCTCCAGTCGCATCACCTTCGGTCGCATGACCTCCAGTCGCATGACCTTTGGTCGCATGAGCCCTAACTAGGTGCAGAATGTAGTCTCATTCGAACCTGAACAACAGATTCCAGTCACCAACCCTCTCTAACCTGTTCTAAGCTCAAACCATCCATACTAAGCCTTAGAAACCCAGTCGCATCAACCTTCAAACATCACATACCCAAACTCAAACCCCACCCGATCGCACACACACATACATACGGGTACACACCTAACACAATAGAAATAGTTTCATATGCATTCCAGCCCCAAAATCAGTTGAAAACATGTAAAATAGGGGTCCCAGAACTCACCTTAGCAGCCTCTTCGGGTAGAGCTTCCTACAAACCCATTTGCTTCAAGCTTCGCACCTAGAAACCCACTTGGATCGACTCCTACACTTGATCTTCAAGAAACCCGAAAGTTCTGCCCTTTTCTCCCTTTTCTCACACTCAGACCGACTGGAATGGTGGAGAGTGAGGGGAGAGTGGGCGGCCATACTCCCTTTACACCCATTCTTCCAATAATTTGTCCTTTTGGCACATGTTACCCCTTAACTTAGGGTAAAATGCCTTTTTTCCCTTTCTTATTTCTTTTCTTTCTTTTTCTTTCTTTTTCTTTCTTTCTTAGGCTTCAAAGAAAATAACAGGGTGTTACAAGTCCACCCCCTTATATATGTTTCGTCCCCGAAACCTTTATTCCTCGAACAAACGTGGGTAATGCTGTCTCATCTCTTCTTCAATCTCCCACGTAGACTTAGATCCCTTTCTGTGCTTCCACTGCATGCGCACAAGGGGAACCACTTTATTCCTCAACCTCTTTTCTTTAAGATCGATGATCGCCACTGGCTGCTCCACATAATTGAGTCGTTCATCCACCTCGATATCTTCCAATGGGACCACCAATTCCTCTTCTACCAAACATTTCCTCAGATGAGATACATGGAATTTCGGATGAATTCCACTTAACTCCTCTGGTAACTCCAGTCTATAGGCCACCTCTCCCACTCGAGCAATGATTCGGAAAGGCCCTATGTACCTTGGGCTCAACTTGCCCCGCTTTCTAAACCGAATGATACCTTTCCAAGGTGAGACTTTCAACATAACTTTATCACCCACCTGGAACTCAATCGGTCTACATCGTTTATTAGCATACAACTTTTGCCTATCTTTAGCTGACTTCATGAAGGCTTTGATCCTTCTCAGCTTCTCAGTCGTAGCGTTGACCACCTCGACGCTCCCTAATTCTTTTTGGCTGATATCATCCCAACAAACGGGCGTTCTACATCTCCTACCGTATAGCATCTCATAAGGAGGCATACCAATACTGGCATGATAACTATTGTTATATGAGAACTCAGCTAATGGTAAGTGGTCATCCCAACTTCCTCCAAAATCAATTACGCATGCCCGGAGCATATCCTCCAGCGTCTGAATGGTCCTTTCCGACTAACCATCCGTCTGAGGATGATAAGCCGTGCTAATATGTAACCTCGTCCCCATTGCGTCATGGAATTTCTTCCAAAATTTAGATGTAAACCGGGTGTCACGATCAGACACAATAGACACCAGCACACCATGACGAGTTACAATCTCTTTAATGAATAGGTCCGCCAACCTCTCAGATGAGTAAGTCTCACGAATTAGTAGGAAGTGAGCACTCTTCGTTAAACGGTCAACTATCACCCATATGGCATCATAACCTTGCGCAGTATGTGGAAACTTTGTAATAATATCCATGGTGATGTGCTCCCACTTCCACTCCGGTATATCCAAAGGTTGGATCTTCCCATACGGCTTTTGATGCTCGGCTTTCACTATAAACAAGTAAGGCATTTACTCAAATACTCCACCACATCATGCTTCATACCCGACCACCAATAATTTATCTTCATGTCTTGGTACATCTTCGTAGCACCGGGATGAATGGAGTATCGGGCTTTGTGAGCTTAATCCATAATTCTCCCACGTAGATCCCCAAAACGAGGAATCCACATCTGCCTGAATCGGGTCCTAACACTGAGTGTGTTTTCACCCAATTCCGCAACCAGGCCTCTCATCCTTTCAGAGTTAAGGTGATCTTCTTTCAACGCCTCATCTTGAAACTCCTTGACTTGCTTCATCACATCAAAAGTCATGATCAACTGGAACACTTTCACCCGAATCGGCTCGGGTCTCTCCTTTCGACTAAGGGCATCCGCCACCATGTTGGCTTTGCCCAAATGGTAATGGATCTCGTAATCATAGTCCTTTATGAGCTCCAACCATCTCCTTTGCCTCATGTTCAAATCTTTCTGCTTGAAGAAATACTTCAAACTCTTGTGGTTGGTGAATATGGTGCACTTCGTCCCATACAGGTAGTGCCTCAAAATCTTCAACGCGAAGACCACGGCTGCTAGCTCCAAGTCATTAGTAGGATAGTTAACCTCATGAACCTTCAACTATCGGGATTCCTAGGCTATAACCCTTCCTCTCTGCATTAACACACACCCCAACCCCGAGTAGGAAACATCAGAATAAACCACTAGATCTTCACTTCCATCGGGTAACGACAAAACAGGAGCTTGAGTCAATCTCGCCTTTAACTCCTCAAACGCCTTCTCTTGAGCTTGACCCCACATAAATTTTACATCCTTACGGGTCGAATTGGTTAGTGGAGAAGCGATCTTAGAGAAGTCTTGAGTGAATCTTCTGTAATAGCCCGCCAAGCCCAAGAAACTACGAATCTCGGATGGCAACTTTGGAAACTTCCATTGCATCACCGCCTCCACCTTTGCCAGATCCACCATAATTCCCTCAGGATTCACCACGTGACCTAAGAACTGAACCTCGCGTAGCCAGAATGCATACTTGGAGAATTTAGTGTACAATTTCTCCCTTCTCAACGTCTCCAACACCTCTCGAATGTGACTGGCATGCTCATCCTCATTCTTTGAATAAATAAGGATATCATCAATAAACACAATCACAGATTTATCCAACATCGGCTCACACACTCGATTCATCAAGTCCATAAAAGCAGCTGGTGCATTGGTTAAACCAAAAGACATAACGAGAAACTCGTAGTGTCTATAGCGCGTGCGAAAAGCTGTCTTAGGGATATCCTGCTCTTTCACCTTTAACTGATGGTAGCCCGATCGAAGATCTATCCTCGAGAACCAACTGGCACCTTGAAGCTGATCAAACAAATCATCAATTCTTGGTAACGGGTATCGGTTCTTTATCGTCAACTTATTCAGCTCACGGTATTCGATACACATCCTCATGCTACAGTCTTTCTTCTTCACAAATAAGACCGGAGCACCCCAAGGAGAGATATTCGGTCTAATGAACCCCTTGTCAAGCAGCTCCTCCATTTACTCCATCAATTCTTTCATCTCAGTTGGAGCCAACCGATACGGTGCCTTAGCTACAGGTTGGGCACCTGGTATCAAATTAATCTGAACACGATCTCACAGTCAGGTGGCACTTCTGGTAAGTCTTCAGGAAATACATCTGGAAAGTCACACACAACCGGTACATCGGACAGTTGTGGTGTTTGTGTATCCACATCCTTTACATAGGCCAAGTAGGCGCTACATCCACGCTTCATGCACTTTCCCGCCACCACCATCGAAATCACTTTCGGAATCGTAGTGACTCGATCACCATAAACCGTCCTTAAACTCCCGTCAGGCGTTGTCAAACGAATCATCTACTTGCGACACCCAATATTCGCCTCGTAGTCCGCCAACCAATCCATTCCTAGGACTAAGTCAAACCCACCTAAGGTCATCACGAATGGTCTAACAAGAAACTTGTGACCTTCTAGTTCTACATCGCAACCTTCTATCATCTCAGAAATCCTGGTAGACTTACCTATGGCAGTTTCTACATCAAAGGGTGCATCTACACTCCTACTACTAACAGGCAGTTTAACACAGAAAGTAGTAGAAATAAAACTTTTACTAGCACCAGAATCAAATAACACTGAGGCTAAAGTTTGGTTCACTAGAAACGTACCTGACACAACATCAGGGTCCGTCCTAGCCTCCTCCTACATCATCGTAAATGCTCTAGAGCTTGCCCTCTGTCCTTCTCCTCCAGCCTTCTTCACCCCCGAACCTTTAGCCCTTGGCTTCTTGCAATCCTTAGTCATGTGGCCCTCCCCGCCACAATTAAAACATCTCCCTACCTTGCATTCCCATGCCATATGCCCAGGCCTCCCACACTTGAAGCACATGTTCGATCCTAACCTACATTTCCCAATATGCCCCTTTCCACATTTGCCATACCTCTTCGGACCCGCACCAGATGTGACCACACGACGGTCATCCACCTGTGCGCTTTTGTTACTCGTCGGGGCACCACCCTGACCAAACCTCTTCCCATTCCGATTCTGGTCACCACCACCCTTCTTGCTCACCTCAGCTGCCACCATCTCTCGCTCGTCGTACAACCTCCCTACCAAGTCAACTGCCGACCTAAACGTGCTCGGTCGGGCAGTGATCATGTGCCTGCGAATATGCGTTGGCAAGCCCTGAATATACCTCTTAATCTTTCGTGACGTAGGCGTCACTTGGTCTGGCACCAACCGTGCCATTTCATTGAACTTGGTGGTATATTGCTGACGTGACATTGTTCCCGCCTCCAGCTACAGGAATTCTCTTTCCACCTTATCCATTTCCCGATGAGGACAAAATTCCTCAATTACCAGCCTTTTCAGCTTTGCCCACTTCATCCTTCCAATTTCCCGACTACCCTCGGCTTGGACATTATTGTCCCACCAACATAGAGCCGAGTCCACAAACGAGTGGGCAACAAACTTCACCTTCTGGTCTTCTTGGCACTCGCTGATATCAAGTACCGCCTCAATTTCTCTCACCCATCGGTGAGCAGTAGCAGTAGTGCCATTACTGTCAAAAGTAGGGTGCTTGAATCTTTGAAATGCCCCGTAGTTGCAGCCTCGTGCCACCTTCGACGCAGGCTCTTCTTCTTCCTCCTCCTCATCATCGGCGACAACCGTCTCAGTCTTCGGTCGCTCTCGTCCTCCCGAGGACCTATTTCTCTCCCTTCTTTCTCCTTCTCTTACCGACTTAATCACTTAAGTCACCACAAACGGTAAGATCGTCTGCATGACCTGATGAACTTCTTCCACAACAGCCTCCTTTACTCAGGCTCTCAAATTAGCACTCTCGTCCCCGCCCTCTGGATGAGGGGTCTCAGGTTTTTCATGAACCACCTTTTTGACTCTAGGCCTTCCTCTTTTGAGCCGCGGTTCAGCACCACGTCCACCACAACCTCCACCCCGCAAAGCTTTAGATGATCTACCACCGACCATCCACACACACACTGAAAGATTCAAACACCAACACAGTCATTCAAGGGAACAACTTAGTTTATGTCAAGTATAGTAAGTACCTAATTACAGTGGCCAGTTGTGATTAGCCACTTACTTTACT
>BJCM01240867.1:0-12044 GCA_018326385.1 Flaveria bidentis | reverse complement strand
TTTGTGAAAAACGCAGCAGAAACAAACTTTATAACATAGTTTATAAACTGAAAATTTCGGTTTCAAATTAATATTATAAAGTTACAAACAAACCCAAGAACAAAGGACCTTTTATATGTAAACAAGACTAGCTATGTAAACACAAAACATACATTATGGACAACCATAAAGAGGCTGCCATAAACTACCTTTTAGCAGCAAAAAGACGGATATGGAGGATGATGTGGACCAAGAAAAACGACCAAGGCACCAAAAGAAGGTCGTCTCAAGCTTGCATACCCACAAGTCCTCATGACTAGGGTTTTTAGTGGTATTTGGGGATTTTATTAACTAAACGGAATAAAATGCAATAATTACTTATATTTTTAATTCAATGAAAATATAGTAGTTGAGCCTTCTATTATAAAGATTGCATAAAAATATTATTTGTAATAAATTTTGATTATAATTTTTTTATAAATTTTAACATACCCATAATTTAAACAATAATATATAAATAAAGGGTTAGGGTTTTAAATCACTATCTAGGGTCTATTTTATAAAAATATAGACTAAATATAACTCTTGTTTTATAGCATGTTTAAATTATTCAAGAAATAAATTCATAGGAATTGGTAAAATGATTTTTAAAAATACACAAGTTCATAAAATATAGACTAAATATAGGATGTTTAAATCTGTTACACCCCAACGTTGATGGCAGAATCGTCAAGATGTGAGGGTTAAGATTATTCACAACCATATAACGCTATCTTTAAATGTAAATATATTAACATAAGTTTCAAAGGCAAATACAACAATATGTCTGAACATGAATTAAGTCAAAACATAAAACAAAAATAATCCAAAGCTCTTTATTCATTATTCTAGGTCCAAATCCTAGATTTAAGCAAACTTCAAATGTTGACTTCAAACATGGAAATTTCCTGAAATATGTTAAAAATAAGAGGTCAACTATGAAATTGGTGTGTTTCCAGGGGTTTATATATATAATATATCAAAGGTTACAAGTAGCAATTTATATAATAGGTTATAAGTTAGCGCCGTTTTGTAACACCCGACCCCTCACATCAACAATATTGTCCGCTTTGCCCACGAGAAGCTCACGGATTTGCTTTTGATACCCAAGTGAAAACTTCCCAGGGTGGTCAACCCATCCTTAGATTGCTCTCACCTGAGCACGCTTAACTGTGGAGTTCTCCTCTCATCCACAGCCAATACGCCCAAAACGCGTTGTTGATTTTAGAGACCAGATATTCCTTATGAACCAGGAATCTCTCTTGTCCACGGCTGATATGGGATATGTGTAGAGTGTCAATCGTTTATTCTTGTGTGGGTCATTATTGTCAATTATAAAACTTAAGAGTTACATATGTTTACTTTTTAGTTTGTCTTTAACTATTTAATTTGGAAGTAAAAAATTAGATTATTAAATTTAACATAATACTAATAATAATAGTAATAATAATAATAATAATAATAATAATAATAATAATAATAATAATAATAATTTATAAAAGTTAACAATTGAAACTATGTAAAACATAAAGTTTAATTAAGTTCAAAGTGCCTATTTGTCAATTTAGAAACCTTTAAAATAAAGATCGTGCATAAAATAATAAATATTAAAAATGCAGGGACTAAATGTGTAAAATTCAAAAGAAAACCAAATCACTTCCCCTTTCAAGCCCGATTATCTGGAGGGTGGCTGGCCGGTGATTAGATAATAGGGGGCGAAAGGGAAAGGGATTTGGGTTTTTTTCGAATTTTACACATTTAGTCCCTACGTTTTCAATCTTTATTATTCCATGCACAATCTTTATTTTTAAGGTTTCTAAATTGACAAATAGACCCTTTGAATTTAACTAAACGTTAAGTTTTATATAATTTTACTTGTTTTTATAACTTATTATCATTATTATTATTATTATTATTATGTTAGATTTAATAATCTAATTTTTAACTTCCAAATTAAAGAGTTAAAGACAAACTAAGAAGTAAACATAAGTAACCCTTAAGTTTTATAATTGAAAATAATGATCCTTATACGAATAAACGACACTAACTTTTAATTAACGAAAAAAACGAGATGTTACAGTCTCCCCAACTTATAAGAATTTTATCCCGAAATTAAGATAAATGAAACTATGCGAACAAAAACGGGTACTTCTTCATATGCTCCTCATGTTTCCAAGTAAACTCAGCTTCGTGCTTATTCTCCCAATGAACCTTGACAATTGGGGTAGTTGTGGTTCTAGTCTTCTTCATAATGCGATCCAAAATTTCAACAGGTTTCTCAACAAAGTGCAATGACTCGTCGATCTGGATGTCTTCCAACGAAACATGCAGACTTTCGTCATCCAAGCACTTTCTCAAATTTGAGACGTGGAATACAGGATGAACTCCACTAAGGTCGGTAGGTAGTTCCATTTTATAAGCCACTTTCCCAATCATTTTCAGGATTTTAAAAGGTCCTACAAATCTCGGAGCCAATTTACCCTTCTTTCCAAAGCGAACAACACCTTTCCACGGTGAAACCTTAAGAAGAACCATGTCCCTAACTTGGAATTCCAATGGCTTACGTCGCTTATCGACATAGCTCTTTTTTCGATTTCTTGCCACTTCAAGGTTCTTGCGAATTATAGAGACTTTATCGGTCGTTTCTTGTATAAGTTCTGGACCAGTGATGAAGTTCTCACCAATGTCGGTCCAACGGATCGGTAAACGACATTTACGACCTTAAAATGCTTCGAATGGTGCCATCTTGATACTCAAGTGGTAACTATTGTTATACGAAAAAATCCGCAAACGGTAAATGCATAACCCAATCACCACCAAAGTCAAGGACACAAAGGCATAGCAAATCCTCCAAGGTTTGGATGGTTTGCTCGTTTGACCATCAGTTTGAGGATGGTAAGCCGTGCTTAGATCCAATTGAGTACCCAAGAGTTCTTGCATAGACGACTAAAAGTGCGAAGTGAAACGAGCGTCTCGATCGGATATGATATGTAGAGGTACCCCATGACAACTTACAATTTCATCAACGTATATACAAGCCATCATCGATGTCTTGTAAGTGTCACTTATGGGTATAAAATGTGCCAACTTGGTCAATCAGTCGACGATTACCCATATACTATCATGTCCACGGGAGGTTTGGGGTAGCTTAGTTATGAAGTCAATGGTTATGTGTTCCCACTTCCACATAGGAATCTCGGATTGCTCAAGTAATCCACTTAGGCGTTGATGTTCGGCTTTAACCTTCGTACACGTGAGGCATTTAGCTACATAAGTTGCTATGTCTCTCTTCATTCTAGGCCACCAATATTGACCACGCAGGTCCATGTACATCTTATCGGAGCCAAGATGAATAGAATAACGAGTCTTATGAGCTTCATTCATGATAAAGGTACAAAGATTATCATGATTTGGAACCCAATTTCGATTCACAAAATACATCAACCCATTGGATTTTGTTTCTGATTGGGTTAGAAGATTACGCTCTAGTTCATCCTTCATTCTTTCTTCTTGTTGAACCGCTTGTTGAGCCTCTAGGATACTAGACTCGATGTCACTATCTATTCTCAAGTTTTGTAGCAGTACAGTAGTCTTGTTGACATCTAGTCAGATCGCAGTAACGAACTCTCCCAAAGTGTCAAACCATTGTCGTCGATCGTGAATTTCATGGAATGAGACCGTCTTGTTCTGAGTCTTTTGGCTTGGTATATCGACCACAACATTTGCCTTACGAGGATGGTAACGAATGTCACAATTGTAGTCACTAATCAACTCCACCTAACGACGTTGTCTCATATTGAGATCTTTTTGATTAAAAACTTGTTGAAGGCTTTTGTGATCGTTATAGACAATGCATTGTGTACCATACATGTAGTGTCTCCAAATCTTCAAAGCAAAAACAACAACACCAAGCTCGAGATCATGTGTTGTGTAATTCACCTCGTGGACCTTCAATTGTCTTGGTGTATATGCTATGACATTTCTTCATCGCATGAGAACACAACCAAGGCCTTGTTTAGATGCATCACAATACATGGTGAAATCGTAATTTCCATTAGGTAGGGTTAAGATTGGAGCATTGCACAACTTTTGCTTTAACGCTTCAAAGGCTTCCTCTTGCTCAGACCCCCACTCGAATGGTTTGTTCTTTTGAGTCAAAGAAGTGAGCGGCTTCACGGTTCTTGAAAAGTTGGCAATAAATCACCGGTAATAACCAGCAAGACCAAGGAAAGAACGAACTTCGGTTGGAGTTGTAGGAACACACCAATTCTTCACAGCTTCCACCTTTGCAAGGTCAATGTGAATTCTTTGGCTATTGACCATGTGTCCTAGAAATTGAACTTTCTCGAGCCAAAATTCACATTTCGAGAATTTTGCGTACAGTTGTTCTTTCTTCAATAACTCAAGAACTTGTCACCGATGTAGCTCATGATCGGTGTAGGACTTGGAATAGATAAGTATGTCATCAATAAAGACGATCACAAACTTGTCCAGATAAAGCTTACATACTCGATTCATGAGATCCATTATGACAGCAGGAACATTTGTTAAACCAAAAGGCATAACCATGAACTCATAATGCCCATATCGAGTACGAAATGCAGTCTTTGGGATATCATCCTCATGGACTCGTAATTAATGATAATGAGAACATAAATCGATTTTCGAGAAAATAGCGGCTCCTTGAAGTTGATCAAACAAGTCATCGATACGAGGAAGAGGATAGTAGTTCTTGATGGAAATCTTGTTAAGTTCACGATAGTCAATACACATACAAAACGATCCATCCTTGTTCTTTACGAATAGAACAGGTGCACTCCAAGGTGAAGAGCTAGGACGAATGAAGCCCTTCTCGGATAGTTCTTGAAGTTGACTAGAGAGTTCTTGCATTTCTGATGGTGCAAGTCGATATGGTGACTTAGCCACAGGGTTTGCTCCCGGTATTAAATCGATCTTAAACTTGACTTCACGCACAGGAGGTAGACAACTATGGTCATTGGGAAATACTTCGGGAAAGTCTCGTACAATCGGGACATCCTTAAAATCTTTCCCTTTGACTTTCATGTTGACCATGTAAGCCAAGAAAGCCATATAGTTCCTGCTTAAGCATTTTTGGGCTTCGATGCAAGATGACGTCAAAGCTTCCAAGATTCAAAAGAATAAGATCGATAAGGAATTCGTTTGTGTCAAAAATTAAGATACCATCACGAATAATGACATCAACGATGAGAGGTCTTTCTAATTTCCTATGTGTCTTAGGAAGAATGGGTTCAAACTCTAACGAAAAGAAACTCTTATCGGCTCCAGAGTCAAATAAAACGTAGGCATAAGTATTATTAATTAGAACATACCTGTGTAGTTTAAAAGGTATTTAACGATATAGGTAAAACATCAAAAGAATTATATCATGAAAGTTAAGGTTGGGTTTAGCATATAGTTCACCACATCATTGTTTGCTTGTGCTTGGTTAGCATTGATGTTGAAAGCACGTCCTCGGGCTTGTGGAACATTACCCACAAGACGAGGGCATTGTGGGCGGATGTGTCCAGGTCCCCACAATTGTAGCAAACACGGTTCATGACCATCGCAACGTTATTAGGTGTACGGTGACAAGTCGCCACCAAGTGACCATGTAACACCCGGTTCTTTTTTTAAGTCAAAGAAAGAAAGAATAAAGTGAAGAAAAAGAAAGAAATGATATTTTACCCAAGTTGAGGGGTAAAAAGTGTTAAAAAGGACAAAAGGTTGCAAAAGTGGGTGTAAAGTGGGCATGGCCGCCCACTCTCTTCTTACAACCCCAAATCATCAGATTTTTAGAAAGAGAAAGTGCAGATTTGGTTTCTCTGAAGAATAAGAGCTGAAAAGTCGAATTCAAGGTAAGAAATTCATGCGTTTTAAGTGTTCTTAACCAGCCTTGCCTCGATTGTATGCTTATGTGTGTTGGGTGTGTTCGGGTGTGTGCTTTTGGTGGGTTTCTAGGCGGTTGAACTCAATTGCAAATGATTTTGGAAGAAGCCATACTCAAGAGGCTACTAAGGTGAGTTCTAGAACCCCTCTTTTACATTATTTAACTGATTTTGGGGCTGCAAATGCATGATTGAACTTTTTTAAAACTAGGGTTTCATACCCGTATGTTTGAATGTGTGTACGTTGCAGGTATGTTGTTATTTTTGTTTATGTTCATGCTTGATCATGTTATGGTTGTGTTTCTAAGGCTTAGAATGTAAGATTTAAGCTTAGAACATGATAGATGGTGTTTGGGAACTAAATCTGATGATAATTGTGCCCTTGGCTGCTCATGCGCCCAAACAGTAGTTCATACGCCTAAGTTTAGAAAACTGCCTAAGTGTTGAAAAATGCAGATGAGTATTGAAAAATGCGGATGAGCATTGACAAATGCGGATTAGCATTGACAAATGTGGATGAACATTAACAAATGCGGATGAGAAAGTCAATAAGGATGAGTAAGTCATGCGATTGAGGAAATGCGGATGAACAAAGTTAATGTGGATGAACAAATGTGGATGAGTAAAAGAAATGCGAATTAGTAAGTTCATACGACTGAACAAATGCGAATAAGTAAAAGAAATGCAGATGAATAAGTTCATACGACTGAACAAATGTGGATGAACAGAGTTAATGCGCACGAACAAATGCGGATGAGTACAAGAAATGCGGAGGAACAAAAAGAAATGCGGAAGAACAAAAAGAAATTCGGATGAACAAAAGGGGAAATGCGGATGAACACTTAGATTATTTTCTGACCTTTTGGGGAAAAAAGTTAAATGTAGGCTTTGACATGGGAGGTTCCTGGGGGCTATGTAAGTTGACTTTTTGAGGTCATAGATGTTATGATGGGCATGTTATGACGTATGATTGTTGCTTATGCATGATGGTATGTATGATGTATGTTATGTATGTATGATGCCCTTTATGATGAAGTTGACTATGTATGTTGATGTTCCTTATTATGTATGTTTATTTTCCTATGGCTTTACGTTGAATGTTTATGAATGAAATGAATGTATTATGTAACGTAAGGTGGAAGATAATGAAAAGATGAACATGATGAATGAATGCATGCATTAATGAGTGAAGAAAAGTAAAGTAAGTCTTGCAAGCCTTGTATGTGGGAACACACCCAATAAAGGGTGTTAGTCCAACGGTGTGCAGGTTAGCTACCCCAGAAGGATGCACACTGGGGTCCGTCTTTATGACCGACCATTTGTATAGAACCTTCATCGCTTACCCTAGATACTGTGGCCAGGCTATTGTGCGCCATGACGGTGGGTCTATGATTAGACCTCGGCCTAGTATCCACTTTATGCATGACGGTGGGTATATCACTGAGAAGCTTGAAAAGATCAAAGCCTTCATGAAGGCAGCCAAAGATAGACAGAAGTCGTATGCTGATAAACGACGTAGACCGATTGAGTTCTAGGTGGGTGACAGAGTTATGTTGAAAATCTCGCCTTTGAAGGGTATCATTTGGTTCAGAAAGTGGGGTAAGTTGAGCCCGAGATACATAGGGCCTTTCCGAATCATTGCTAGAGTAGGAGAGGTGGCCTATAGATTGGAATTACCAGATGAGTTAAGTGGAATTCACCTGACATTCCATGTATGTCATCTGAGAAAGTGTCTAGCAGATTAGGATATGATTGTTCCACTGGAGGATATCGAAGTAGATGAACAAGCTCAATTACGTGGAGCAACCAGTGGCGATCATTGATCGAAAAGAGAAGAGGTTGAGGAATAAAGTGGTTCCTCTTATGCGTGTACTTTGGAAGCATAGGAAGGGATCGAGTTTATGTGGGAGACTGAAGAAGAGATGAGACAACATTACCTGCAATTGTTTGAGGAATAACAGGTTTCGGGGACGAAACCTATATAAGGGAGGTGGACTTGTAACACCCAGTTTTTTTAAGTAAAAGAAAGAAAGAATAAAGTGAAGAAAAAGAAAGAAAAGATATTTTACCCAAGTTAAGGGGTAAAAAGTGTCAAAATGGACAAAAGGTAGCAAAAGTGGGTGTAAAGTGGGCATGGCCGCCCACTCTCTTCTTACAACCCCAAATCATTAGATTTTTAGAAAGAGAAAGAGAAAGTGCAGATTCGGTTGCTCTGAAGAACAAGAGCTGAAAAGTCAAATTCAAGGTAAGAAATACATGGTTTTTAAGTGTTCTTAACTGGCCTTGCCTCGGTTGTATGCTTATGTGTGTTGGGTGTGTTCGGGTGTGTGTTTTTGGTGGGTTTCTAGGCGGTTGAACTCAATTGCAAACGAGTTTGGAAGAAGCCATACTCAAGAGGCTGCAAAGGTGAGTTCTAGAACCCCTCTTTTGCATGTTTTAACTGATTTTGGGGCTGGAAATGCATGATTGAACTTTTTCTAAAACTAGGGTTTCATACCCATATGTTTGAATGTGTATACATTGCAGGTATGTTGTTATTTTGGTTTATATTCATGCTTGATGATGTTATGGTTGTGTTTCTAAAGCTTAGAATGTAAGATTTAAGCTTAGAACATGATAGATGGTGTTTGGGAACTAAATTTGATGATAAGTGTGCCCTAGGCTGCTCATGCCCCCAAATAGTAGTTCATATGCCTAAGTTTAGAAAACTGCCTAAGTGTTGATATATGCAGATGAGTATTGAAAAATGCGGATGAGCATTGACAAATGCGGATGAACATTGACAAATGCGGATGAGAAAGTCAATGCGGATGAGTAAGTCATGCGACTGAGGAAATGCGGATGAACAAAGTTAATGCGGATGAACAAACATGGATGAGTAAAAGAAATGCGGATTAGTAAGTTCATACGACTAAATAAATGCGGATGAGTAAAAGAAATGCGGATGAGTAACTTCATACGACTGAACAAATGCGGACGAACAAAGTTAATGCGGATGAACAAATGCGGATGAGTAAAAGAAATGCGGAGGAACAAAAGGAAATGCGGATGAACAAAAAGAAATGCGGATGAACAAAAGGGGAAATGCGGCTGAACACTTAGAATATTTTCTGACTTTTTGGGGAAAAAAAGTGAAATGTAGGCTTTGACTTGGGAGGTTCCCGGGGGCTATGTAAGTTAACTTTTTGAGGTCATAGATGTTATGATGGGCATTTTCAGATGTATGATTGATGCTTATGCATGATGGTATGTATGATGTATGTTATGTATGTATGTTGCCCTATATGATGAAGTTGACTGTGTATGTTGAATGTTAATGAATGAAATGAAAGTATTATGTAACATAAGATGGAAGATAATGAAAAGAGGAACATGATGAATGAATGAATGCATTAATGAACGAAGAAAAGTAAAGTAAGTCTTGCAAGCCTTGTATGTGGGAACACACCCAATAAAGGGTGTTAGTCCAGCGGTGTGTGGGTTAGCTACCCCAGAAGGATGAATACCGGGGTCTGTCTTTATGACCGACCATTCGTATAGAACCTTTGTTGCTTACCTTAGATACTGTGGCCAGGTAGTTGTGCACCATGATAGGGGGTCTATGATTAGACCTCGGCCCAGTATCCGCTTTATGCATGATGGTGGGTATAGCACATGACAATAGTACACCTGAATTTACCCTTAGGTACTGTGGTCAGGTTGTTGTGCGCCATGAAAGGGGGTCTATGATTGACCCCAACCCAGTACCTGCTTTATCCATGATGGTGGGGTAAAGTTGATGGTTTTTGATGGAATGAAAAGAAGAATGATTAACGTTTGAAAGAATGTAAGAAAGCATGAATGAATGGAAGTTAATGAACGAATGATGAAGATAATAATGATATTATCTAGGTGTACCTATGATGTGTGATCACATACAAAAGTAAAGAAAAATTTTAATGAATGTAAAGTATGTTTATTGTAAAACTAGAACTCACTCGGTAACGCTAACTTTTTATGCATTTTCTAGTTGGCAGGTAAAGTTGCTGAGGATGGCACGGGGCGACAACTTGGCTCTTTTGGATGGCATTCTTCTGTTTAATGTTTTTGCAATGTAATGGGAAAGAACGATGTTTTGAAATGAATGATTGAATTAACTTGCAAAAGCATTTTTAATGAATTGAAAATCTATTTTTAAGTTCAGCTGCGATGTTTTAGAAATATAAATGTAATTATATCTTTTATGTGCAATGATTGACTAGGTGTGAGCGTCCCAGGAACGGAGCCTTACAAACCATATTAACCACATAAGGTACACATGGGACACGGGACGTTCCCCGGATAATGATACCTACAGACGTTGAACATAGGTTAAGGACCAGCATAGGCCCTAACCACAGGCACTTGAGCCATAGGTACAACCGCAAGTACAAGTTGTCTTTGGGGTGGTTTGGGTGCAGCCACAACATAGTTGCGCGCTGGTGTGAACTTGCGCTTCTTATTGTTGTTGTTATTGTTGTAAGACGGTTCGACTTTGGTCTCCTTAACAGCCTCGGTAGCCGTCTTTTCCACCTTCTTTGCACCCTTCATAGACATGTTGGCCACTCATATATGATTCTTGGTGAGTTGAGCGGTGATAGTGATGGCTTTTTCCAAAATTACGGGTCGACTACCCACCACAACATCTTGTATTTGGGGTGGTACACCCTTAATGAACTTGTCGATGTTGCCAGGGATAGTGTCGACCATATGGGGCATCTATATACTCAACTCATGATTCGTAGTTAAGTAAGATAAATGGTCATTACCATCTTGTTTCAGGTTCCCAAATTCCTCCTCCATTTTTTGTAGCTCACTCCTCGGGCAGAACTTTGCGATGGCAATGTTCTTAAACTCATCCCAAGTGAGCGCCAACATAGCATCAGCACCTCAAAATCCCCAGGTAAGCATAACTAGTCCCCTAGGATTTATGTGAAATGCTTACCTTAGCCCGAAAGCCTTTTGCCAAGAGTAAGTCAAGAGTTGTAAGGCACATGGAATGGTTCCATTTGGTAACGCACTACCATTTGGAAACATTGACACGTCAAGGTAAATTGACCTATTTGCCTTGGAAACTTGTGTATGTTGACCATAGTTTATCACTCATCCCAGAAATCCCCAGGTAGGCATAACTAGTCCTATAGGATTTATGTGAAATGTTTACCTTAGCCGAAAGGCCTTTTGCTAGGAAAACCAGAATACAGGTGTCTATGTGTCACACAAATTTCTTAGGTTCATGAAATCAAAATCTTGATGAGATTTTCATAGATTAGACATAGAGTCTAAGGAATTAACCAACGATAATAAGTGTAGATTCCACATGTCATCGAGAATAGGTTTAGGAAAGTTTCATTCGTCTGGGAGAATTAAAGAATCAAGAATAAGTCTAGGGGAGACAAGTAACAAAATTTAAGCATTTACAAGGCAATCCTATGCTAAGGCATCAAGTTGCACATAAGAAGGCATAACATTATGTAGCATGCAAACAATATAAATTATAATGTCAGGACCGTGTACATACAGAATACTAACAGATTCTACATGAGACCAGATCAAATAGTGCGGAATCCTATTTGATTGGCGATCCAATCAGTGAGAACGTAAACCCGATCGATATAAGAATGAACTAAACGTTAAGAATGAGAAGAAATCGATCAAGACCAAACTTTGAAGTTGGATTGGCTAACTTGGACGTTCTGGACGGCTAGGGTTCGTGAAATTATGAAGTGTTTCGAATTGTTATGAATTGCTATGTTTTTCCACGAATTAAGTGGTATTTATAGGTTTGAATTTCCCATTCGTACGACTAAACCATTAGAGAATGGTTCAGTCGTGCGACTGAATCATGCGCATGACTGAAGATTTAGTCATGCGACTAAGTCAATCTTATATCTGTTGGTACACATGTCCCTAGTTCTAGTCTAGTGATCTTAAATGTAATAGACTTTCATCTTGTAACACATATGTAATGTTGAATCTATGAAATGAAAAACTCTTTTGTGAATGTTTGTTGATTGTTTAATGTTATATCTATTGATATTATGTAATGATACACGCATATATGAACATGTTATATAGGCTTGCAGTTGTTAGACATGTTCT
>BJCM01240860.1:0-10148 GCA_018326385.1 Flaveria bidentis | reverse complement strand
CAATTCATAGATTCCATTAAAAGGACATAGCCTTGAAATAAAATATATCATCCATACAAACTTAAATACCATTGTTAACAAACTTTAATTCATAACCACATTGTTCTAAAAGGGAAAACAAAATTATGTTCTTCAGAACAACTTCCAAACTATTTGAATGTTTCAAAATATTGTCTCTTTGGGCTTCGACATCAACTTTTGCTCCGTTGCCCATGTAGAGACTTGTGTCTCCCTTCTTGAAGTTCTTATTTCTTTTGAACCCCTGCAACAAATTGCATATGTGAGTTCCACATCCAGTATCCAATACCCATGTGTTTGAAGAAATAACATTTAAACCAATGTGAATTATGAAAGTTGTACCTGAGGTTTGCCCGGCATCCCTCTTGTTTCTCAACTCTTTGAGATAGGTTGGACAATTCCTTTTCCAATGTCCTATCTCTCCACACTCAAAGCAAGGATCGTTCTCTGTTACCTTAGGCTTCTTAAGCTTATTGAACCCTCTTTCATGCACTTTGGTTTATTTATTCCATTATCATTGAAAGAGCCCAAGACCAATAAGGTTTGGGTTTCCAATAATAACTAACTTTTTCACCTTATGTGCAGGGATATCCACATGAAAAGAATAACAATGTATGGATTATAGATAGTAGATGCTCTAGGAACATGATTAGGAACAAATATCTCCTTTAATGATTTCAACATCTTAATGGAGTTCCTATTCCATTTGGAGGTTAGTCCGGAGGATACATTGCATGCAGAGTAAGTGTATCCAATAGGATGATAAAAGTAGACAAAGTAAACTTTGTTAAGCGGCTTGAATACCATCTTTTAAGTGTTTCTCTATTCTATGATCAAAAGCACCAAATGCTTTTCCCAGAACATGAGTGCATTATCCTGAAATCCGGGATGACAATTACTCAGGAATTGGTGCTTCTTAGATCTCCTAGGAAAAGGGATATGTACAAGCTAGAATGAACAATACTTCCCCTTTGGGTGAAGTATAATGCTTTCTTTCCAAATATGATAGTGATGAGTCAACTCTATGGCATAAATGAATATGTCATGTTACCTCAAAACCATGAATAAATTGGTTAAAAATAACTTGATACATAGTGTGCCTAAAAATGAATTTTCAACAAATGTACAAGTGTTGCATGTCTAAAAGGAAAGAAACATAGAATGTCTCATAAATCCAAAGAAGTTAACTTTATGACCACTCCATTACAGTTATTGCACATGGATCTATTTGGTCCTACAAGTATAATCTGTATTGGAAGGAAATCATACCGCCTTGTGAATGTTGATGATTTTACTAGATTTACATGGGTATTTTTTTAACAATTAAAGATGAAAAAACTAAAACCTTAAAATATTTTATTCTCAATAGAAAACCAAATTGATCACAAGGTTAAGATAAATATAACTCATCAAGGGGCTGACTTTAAGAATCAAGTTCTTGACTCATTTTGTAACTCAAAATGGATTGCCAGACAATAAAGTGCTACTAGAACTCCTCAACAAAATGGGGTTTTTGCGAGGAGAAACATAACACGTATTGAGGCTGCTTGAACTATGTTAGCTGATTCAAAGCTGCCTCTAGCATTTTCGGCAAAGACTGTCAGCATTGCATGCTATGTGCATAATAGAGTTCTTGTAGTTAAGCCACATGGAAAAACCTATTATGAGTTATGGAACAAGATGCCACCATTCAATGGCTTTCTTAGCTCCTTTGGTAGTAGGTGTACCATACTTAACACAAAGGATAATTTGGCAAAATTTGCTGAAAATTCGGATGATGCTATCTTTGTTGGATATTCCTCTAGCTCTATTGCTTATCGAGTGTACAATATTAAAAATTAACAATTTGAGGAATCATTCAATGTTGTTGTCAATGAGCACACTCCTTGTGTTAGGGGGAATGGACCTGATCATATTTTTTATTTATAATTGTTTCCAAACCTGTGCCTAAGAAGGTAGAAGAAGTCTTTAAAGATCGTAGTTGGTGAATCAATGCAAAAGGAAATGCTTCAATTCAAGCGATAAAAGGTTTGAAACTTGTGCCCACTACCATCCGGTCAATTACCAATTGGTACAAAATGGGTATTCACGAACAACAAAGATGATAAAGGCTTAATTATCAAGGACAAGGCAAGACTGGTAGTTCAAGGATACACTCAATAGGAGGGATTTGATTACACTAATGTTTTTGCACCTAGTGTAATACTTGAGGAAGTGAGGATCTTTCTTGCTTATGCTGCATGTAAGGCGTTGTTCCGGAGACACTCACAACTGGTTAATCGTCACACAAAAAACATACATTTACATTAACTATGATTAAACATTATAGCGGGAACCTTTGAACAACCTTTTCATTTCATTATAACTATTTTAACAAAATAATACATTGTTGACTGATTACAAAATAACTCGTTGCATTACATCACAAAAACAATATACAAAATGGATGACATCCAAAATGTGCCAAGTAGCCGCCCCTTGCCATCCTCAGCAACCATCACCTGCTAACTAGAAACATATAAAAGTCAGCATTGCTAAGTGAGTTCTACTTTTAAAAGAAAATATACATTACTTTCTTTCAAATCCATTCTATACTTTCGTACATGATCACACATCATACGTACACATAGATATTATCATTATTATCTTCATCATTCGTTCGTTAACTTTCATTCATTCATCATGCATCATCATCATTCACTTTCGTTCATAATCCTTCTTACTGTTCATTACTTCCATTCTTTACCTTTTTCTGGATTAGTGTCATCAGCTACACCCCAAACGTATGCACAAAGCAGGTACTGGGCGGAAGATCATAAATGACTTCCATAAGACACAAAGCCTGGCACTGGCACTAGGGCAAGCGACAAAGATCCCATCTGTATACTACATCCCAAACGTAAGCACAAAGCGGATATTGGCCAAAGATCATAAATGTCTTCCATAACGCACATAGCCTGACACCAACACTAAGGTGAGTATTCACTATCATACATATACTATACCACTAGCCAGTCACAATGACTGGACCCTTGTGTGTATCCTTATGGGTTAGCAAAACCACGCATAGTTGAGATTATGACATTTTAGAGTCATGCACCTCCGTACATTTGCTTGCAAGACTTTCTTTACTTTCACTTTCATTAATGCATGCATTATATCATTATGTTCCTCTTTTCATTATCTTCCGATTTACATTACATAATACTTTTCATTTCATTCATAAAAATTAAACGTAAAGCCATGGAAAATAAACATGCATAATAAGGAACATAAACATACAAAACATTACCCTACAAGGCACCATCATACATGACATAACAATCATCATACATGCAATAACACACCCCATACATCATTAAAAGTCAACTTACTTCACCCCCGGAAACATCCCAAGTCAAAGCCTACCTTTCACTTTTTCCCCACAAATTCAGAAAATAACCTAAGTCTTAAGGGCATGAACATTCTTAGGGCGCATGGCCTTTCAGGCGCATGGGGAACACTTAGGCGCATGGGGAACTTTTGGGTGCATGGGCACTATTGGGGTGCATGGCAACACTTAACCAATTCTGGGCAATTTCTTGGCGCATGGCCACTAAGCAGGCACATGAGTGCCTAGGTGCATGGGCTTTCTAGGCGTCTAGACTTAGTCAAATTCAGTCTTTTCCATGCGCACAACTACTATTTGGGCACATGGAGTTTTGGGCGCATGGGAACATTTAGGGAGTTAATAACCATTGGGCGCATGGGCCATTTTCAGATGCATAGGCAACCAACCTATACTATAATCATTCCAATTCAGTCCCAAACATCAATCTACCATGTTCTAAGCTTAGTTCTAACATTTTAAGCAACAAAACATGAGCATAACACAATCAGAACAACATATATCACCCGAAATCAAATCCACTCGCATTCATACACACACATACGTACGGGTACACACACACATTTTATAAAAATGTTTAAACATGCAATTCTAGCCCTAAAATTAGTTTAAACAAGAAAAAGGGGGGATTCTAGAACTCACCTTAGCAGCTCTTGGTTATGACTTCCTTCAAACCCGAATGCAAATTGACTTCTGCCACCTAGAAACCCACGAAACACACACAACCGAACACACAAACACACATAAGCATATAACCGAGGCTAAGGCCAGTTAAGTAAATCACAAAACCAAGAATTCATACTTGGAATTCGAATTCTTCTTCTTATTCTTCAAAAACCAGAGAGTTTCAGCTTCTCTTCTCTCTTTCTCTCTCTAAAAATCTCAATGCACAAAAGGTGAAAATATCATCATGGGCAACCATCACCTTTATCATCAACTTTTCAAATTTTTTGTCCTTTTGACACTTTTAACCCCACTACTTGGGTTTCATTGCATTCCTTTCTTTTCCTTCACTTTTATCCAAGAATTTTATTGTCTACAATCTAGATGTTAAGTGTGCATTTCTATATGGGGATATTGATATGGAAGTCTATGTGTGTCAGCCTCCCGGATTTGAAGACCCACAACACCCCAGCTATGTGTGAAAATTGGATAAAGCTCTTTATGGACTACACCAAGCACCCAAACTATGGTATGTGACCTTGTCTTAGTTTCTCCTGAAAAATAGTTACACAGGAGGTACCATTGACAAGACTTTATTCATAAGATATTCTGGAAAAGATATTTGTTCGTATAGTTCTATGTTGATGACATCATATTTGGTTCATCAAATGACCAAATGTGTAAAGACTTTGAGAGCATTTTGAAGAAAAGGAAGTTTGAGACGAGTTCTATGGGAAAAATGGAATTTTTCCTTGGAATTCAGGTATAGTAGATGAAAGATGGGTTCTCTATCAATTAATCTAAGTAGGTCAATGACATCTTAGAGAGATTCGATATGAAAGATGGTAAGTCAGTAGAGACTCCTATACCTAGAAATCATAATCTTTGTGTTGACTCTAAGGGGAGGATACTAATCAACATAAGAATAGGGCAATCATTGGATCCCTGATGTATCTCACAACAAGTAGACATGATATCATGTTTGCAACCTGCATTTGTGCAAGATATCAGGCTGCTCCAAAGGTGTCTCACGAAGATGCTGCTTGTTAGCCCAAAATAATCGCACTAAAACCCCAATTTGATCTATATTGTTTGCATATAATTTGTACAAAGCGGAAACCCCCAATCAATTGGTCATTCAACCATTAGCCTAATCCACATTACAATTAGGCTATTTATAGTGAATATAATATTCACTAATTATATTTAACCCCTTAAACTTGGGCTAATTAATGGAAATTACATATAAATCATAAAAATGACTAAAACAAGATAAAATACATTTTGTTCACTCAAAATATATTTATTACAATAAAACTCCTAGTCATCTAAATCTTCAACGTCTGGTCTTGATTCTTCATCTCGAACGTGTCGGGTTTGACTTTTGTATTCTTTGACCATGATGTTGACTTTTGTGGACTTTGACTGTGTTGCTAATATAGACTATCTTGTATAGCTCCAACAATACTCCCCTTAGTCTGTCATTATCAACGTCTTCAAACGAAATCAACACCTAGAAGTCAACATTAGAGAGATCTTCAAATTGAAGCTTTCTGAATCTGATAAGAAAGATTATTCATCTCATAAGCTCCTCCTATTTATGTGCTCCCCCTTTTTGAATGCAACCTTTGCGAGGATATTGGAACAACTTTCCTAAATCTCTAATCTTGAGTGCTTCAGAAGATGTTGGAGGATGAGTCCAAGCACGATATCTTCTGCAAACTTGAGGAACAGGTTCCCTAACAAGGTACACTGCTCAACTGATGATTAACCATCACTTACAGCAAAAAACTAAAACACATTCACAAACACAATCTCAACATTTCTAATTAGATCATTTCATTTTAACAAAATAAACTCGTGTTTGTGTGTGTGTGAAAACAAGAGAACCTGTGTTCGTTTGTACGCAATTTCTATAAAATGCATGAAAAAAATAAAATGTAACATCATAATATGGAAGACCTAAAAGAATTTCGAAATGAAATTTTATTATAATTTCTTTATTATATACATTTATTATAACATTTTTCTTCTAATATTTTTTTAATTTTTTTTATAACCGAGAATTAAATAGATCATGAGATCACATCCTCAAGATATACTTTAGCACAGAAATGAAATTAATCATTGACAAGTAATAAGATCACACTCAAAATTGAATCTAATCACAGTCTTTGAATGATTTTGAATTTCTCAAACATATGAATAACGATTGCTTATATGTATGTCCACTTAAACCCATTCCCTATCTTTTTCTACAAGCTGTACATGATCCGTTAAGATTTGGTTAAATACTTTAGAATGTTAGGACCTCATAATCATTTGGCAAAAACCGTCACCTAACCTCAGGATTTCTTGAATTTTGTTACGATCTTTTTTGTACAAGGCTTGTGCATTAGTGTGTAAGTGATTATCAAAAAAAATATTGCATTTTGTGATAGATTCATCGTTTAGATGACACAACTTAAACCAAAATGGTGAGAGCTCCAGGTCTATACTCACGTATAACAAAGGAGATGACCATTTAATCATGTGTTGATGAGAGCTACACGTCAGTACTATCGTACAACAAAGGAGATCATCACTCCAGGTCAGTATTTCCATACAACAAAGGAGATTAGCACAATCACAAGACACATAAATACACCAAACATGGCTCAATGATATGGCTTATATTATTTGTATCATGGCGGGTGAAAGATAAATTCTCAATCCAATTTTTGTCCGGACTCAATTTTCGGGTAGGCCAAAATGATTGTGTAAGTCCAGACATCCTTTAGCATATATTGTTGGGTTTGTTGCAAGATTATCAAAGATTATTTAACTAATTAAACAAAAACACAATGGATATATGAACATATATATTATGTTTAGATTCTGAAAATAAACCATTTTAAGATTCAAGATAACAAATCTAAGAACAAGGATCATGAATATGTGAAAAGAAATGCTATCATAACACAAACAACCATAGGGTGTTCTTAGAATACAACCTTTCTAAGAATAAGAAGATGAGATGGATGTAAGATGATAGAGATGATGTCCTTATATGGAAGCCACCAAATAAGAAGACCTCAAGCTTGTATACCCACAAGCTTCTTGCGAAATATCAAACTTGTTAGGAAGTTGAACACCAAACTCTTCTTCTTATGATCTCTTGCAATAATACGAAAATTTCAGCCAAGGTTCTTCTTTGCCCGAAAATTCAGCCAAGAAGAAGAAGAGAGAGTTTTTCTTTGTGTGTGAGAGAGAGTGTGTTTTTGGTAGAGTGTAAAATGGGTTAATGTCTTGAATTAAAACAAGACATGGAATCCCAAGGTGGGCATGCAAGGGGCGGCCGAAAATGGGGTTTTCCCACCCATTTGTTTTATAAACTTTTCACACTCTTTAATCCATAAGTTTATAAAATTAAACCCCTTTTAATTTTATAACTTTAACACATTATTATTTGTTATTATTTAACCTACTTAAATAATAATACAAATTTCTCATGAACAAATTATCCGTATAATGTTGTTCAATTTCAAAAGCAATGATTTAGAAAACCCATTTTCTAAGTTGGTGTCAATATTTATGTTGAAACCTGAAAGGATCATGCATGCCAATTCAATTGGTGAGTTGATGGTTGTTCTGCGTGAATTCCCATAAGTCCAAGTGTCAATGCGGATGAAGACCCTGCAGCAGAAGAACATGTATTGGCTTACCGTATTTGTTAATACAGAAGACAAAGAATAAATGCTGACAAGTATTTGTTCTTCCCCATTAACAAATGCAGAAGACCAGAAGAGATGCGGACAAGATTTTGTTCATCCGCATTTGCCAATGCGGATGACCAACATACTAATGCGGAAGACCAAGACTGTTGATCAAGTCCAACTAATGCGCATTTGCCAATGCGGATGAACAAGAAGAAATGCTAATGAAGACTTAGACTAGTTCTGATGTATAGGTCAGGGGTAGTTTAGTCATTTTGTAAAAAGGCAACTTGTCTGCCTATAAATAGAATAGAAATCCTCGTACCTGAGGTGATAGAACATAGACAATCAAAATATTTTGTATTACACATTCTCTAGGTGTATTACTATTCTTGCTAAAACCTAGCATTTATTGTAATCAATCACTTTCATCAATATATACAAATTGATGAGTTTATTCTTGCATTAAATATTTATTTATGTTTGTTTCCGCCATTCACTCTCTGACTTGATCACCATATACGATCATAAGTTAGATTCTCATTCTCACAAACCGGTCAATTTGTATTAGAGCTTTGGCTCTTAGTTCTTTTTCAGATCTACCCTAGATCTGAATAGAACTTTATTGATCTGGTGATCAAGTTGCTAATAGAGTGTTCTATCACCTCTATTTAGTAAACAAGTAGATAATACTCATCAACAGTTATTGTTCAAGCTCTTTCTTTCATGAACACAACAATAGTCTTCATTCTCCAAGCTGTAAACAATTGATATAACAAACATTAACAACAAGAAACTCAGAAAAGTATCAGATCTGATTCTGAAAAGTGATTTTGACGATTTGAACCAGTTGGACTAATTGAACGTAGAAGTCATCTAATCTATACTTAAACAAGTTAAAACGACCACTTAAAATGGATTCTCATACTTTTTCATAACCTAGTCACACACCAAAACCTCCCATTCTTAAACATAAATCTGTGTTTAAGTAGTGGAAAATCAGATTCAAAAATTACATTACATGTTAGAACTCTAGAAAGATTAACATGTTGTCTTTATGTGTCTTTTTACTATTTGTAATAGTATAGGGACTAGTTTGTAATTTGTTAGTTCCTTGTGTTTCATTATAAATAGCTTAGACTTGTAGCAGAGAGAAGGGTGACGAACAACTGTTTTAGAACAGATTTAGAACTACTTACTTACTTTGTACTTGTCTTAGCTTGATATTAATGAACTTATGAATTTTGTTGATATCTTGCTTGATTTGATTACTTTGTTTGTATTTCTTTGAATTGTGTTCATACATCATCACAGATTGGTATATTTGATCCTATCAAATGGTATCAGAGCTCATATTGAGCCTATCTATTAGTATCAGAGATGTTGGTTGAGTGATTTTGAGGTTTGTCGAACTTTCAAACTCAAAAAGTTCACTGAATCTATGATTCATAGACAATTCAATTAAAAATTTGTGGATTTCAGATGTGTTTCATCATCAGAAACATGTCTTAAACCATAATCAGCAGTTAAATTCATCAAATTCAAGATAATTTGTTGAATTTGTGTTCGAAAAGTTCACTATTTTTCGAACTGAAAATTACAAAATTGATTGATTTGTTGTTGATATTGAAAGAAATTGATGTTAGAAAAATGATTATCGGTATAAAACATATCTAATTGGAAAGTTTCAATCCAATTCATCAACTTTTGAAGAATTTTAGAAGATTTGAGTTAGTTACATTCATATGAACATGATGAATGTGGCGCATTAGAGTTGAGGTTTGCTGAAAAATTGTCTAAGTGTTAGGCATTTGACTACTGTTTAGTCACATTAACACTGTTTAGACATTTTTAGTTCAGAGGTTTGACTACTGTTAAAGAGTAAAATTCCAGACGTATCATCACTATGAGCCGTATTAGAACTATTTAGACGGTTGACAACTGTTGAGGCGCATTACAAATGTGTAGGCGCATTATAACTGTTCAGGCATTTTACAACTGTTCAGACGCATCAACTTAAGCGTTTTGGAAAATTTTTCTAAGGTATTCCCTTAGATGACTCTCAACTTAGGCGCATTAACTGTTTGTGAGATTGAATACTGTTCAGGCACATCACCCTTGATACTTAGAATTTTTTTTTTTAAAAAAAATTCAATAACTTTTTCATTTCTTTTCTTTATTCAAAATCTATGAAAAACAACAAAAATATAAGAATGGTGAAATTAGAAGATTCTGAAAATAGAGTTCCAAAACTTAAAATAGAGCTGATTTCAAAAATTGGTCTCTTAGATTAAAACATCATTTAAATTCCATTGACACTAATCTTTGGAAATCTATAGAGAAAGGACCATACATTCCTATAATCACTGATGGGCCTGACAGAG